>JAUJYV010000063.1:0-133232 GCA_033995625.1 Ophyiulus pilosus
TATACAAAAAGAATACCTTGATACCTGCTGGATACTACAATTTAACTAGTATGATACCTAAAATTTTTGTAAGGGTTTGCTAATGTTAAGAGATGCTGGATCAACTCTGCTAAGCTTATCTAGGAATTAAGACAGTTTATGTAACTAGATTAGTTTGACTGTTTTAACTAACTAAACAAGTTTTAATCACTTCGTTCAGTTTGATGCAATTTGTATTCAGTTAAACAGATTTAATGAGTTCATAATTCATGAGGATAAAAGCAAATTGAGGGCATATACATTTTTAATTAAGGCAAGTCTTCTACCCAAATGCAGAATGATCAATTTTTAATGTCTTTTTATGGATTTCCTTAGAATCTATCATTTGAACTCTCAGAAGATTTACAAACCTAGCTTAACGTTCTTGATTTTTCGTCAAATAATCCCAATGAAATTTCAGCTTTGTGGACATAAATGTTAAATGAGCACTGAGTGATGCTGTATGTACATGTTTTATGTATGTTCCTAAGCATACGGTCAAACTGCACGTCACAGTTAATGCATGCTTTTATAAGTGCGTTAATGAACATGAAATGTCAAATGGTGTTGTTAGTTTACAATAAAATGCAGCTCGTTAAAAAGGCGTGGCGGCGTTTTAGGCATTCCACGTCATAATAAAAAAATAAAAAAATTTACAAATATAAAAAAGTAGCCTTATTAAACCTGCGTGGCCCCAAAAATAGCATATCTTGAGCTAACAAAACACACAACGAATTTACAACGTTTAATAGCAACGTAATAGGAAATTTTCCCATTCTGTCATCTTGACTTGACATGTTTGAGCGTATTATTGCAATAAAGGTCCGTTCAAACATAAAATCGATTGAGAATAACATGTTGCTCAATACCACACATTTTTCTTCTGAAAAAAAGCAAAACCCCATCAGGAATGTAATTTTCCCTATTTCTGGAAATCTCAAACAATCTATGTGCCAATGTGTAACTTGGTCAAAGGTAACGACAGAATGGATTTCTTGGTAGGAAAATCTATAGACTTATTTCTCTTTCTGTCAACAGAGGAAACATTTCTATATTTTACACTCAATACTGTGTTAACAGTTTGGAAGGTTTCTGCAACACATACACTAGTGAGGCGCATCTGGGACTTGAGATACAGCTATGTCTCAAGCTCATGCGATTTGAGCAACTGTGGTACGGGGATAACCTCATCTTAGAGAGCAGTTTTTTTGCAGTTCCATTGTTGATATTCCCTTACAAAATCATTGGGGCTCATAAAAACATTCATTATTACTTTAGGGAAGTTAATTCATTTATACACGGGTCCCAAGTCGGAACCGGCACATTTTATGCATTTAGAGAGGTTATTCATTTACATAGGATGCATTTAGACAGGTTCTACTGTATATGAGGCCATACAACGGCTTATATGAACATATACATAGCTAAATACATCGCAATATACAATATAATACTTTAATTGTTGAATGATACATGACTGTGGTCTAACAAGGCCAATCAAGAGCCAAATATTGCCCATACATGGCTATATATAGCTTTCCATCCGGGAGAACATGCTTAAAACACAAAAACAACTCAAAAACACGTGTTTTAAACAAATGTTTACATATCTTAAATTTCATTAAGATCCATTTAGGGCGTTGATATATATTCTGGTTAAGTGTAACCATTTCCTATTCATTATTGGCATGGTATACCAGTTGGTGTACATCAATACCATTATGATGTCATAAGATGACAATTGATAACTTAATGCCGACTACTTTATTGCAATGAATTCAGTTCAAATAATCATGGGTTCTTTTTAAAAACTTTTGTCTCCAGACCTCCTTTAACAGTACCAAACAAAAAGTTTTTGGAGCCTCTTAGATATTATATCCCAAGTCTTCTTGCCTAGAAACTTTCTCGTACTGCCGACTGCCACTTCCGCCATTAAGGGATATATGTGCAATACTGTTCCATGTACGTATGTACGTGATCACTTTGGCAGTTGATTCGCCTTGAGAAATTGTCACTTGGCTATAACAACGCCGGTATAGATGTCAAAGGAAAAAAAAGCTTAATATGCTCGGTGCACGATCCATCAATGAGTCCTATTAAAGTTTGACACGATTTTATCCGCGTAATACGTACCGGATCAGCTCCAGATCGAAAAACAAACTTGGATTACGAAAGTCAAAGATCGAAGGAAACGTACAGAGGGTAATTTAATATCTGGGCCTTTTCATGCAATAGGACGCGACAGGGCACACACCTCACACTGGCAGAAAAAGATGCGAACAAATGGCAAGGGGTTTCACACGAGCAGTACGTGGATGAAATACACATTTGGGCAATAAGTTAGCTCACGGACGTGCTTGTGGCTCAATACTCAAATAAACAGAAAACTTTTGGAGGAATCTGAAAAACCAGAGTTTACCAACAACACCATGGACGTAGTTTTTTATCGGTAATATTAAGGTGGTGTGCATGATGATATCTTGTTTGAACATTTCAAAAAACAGATTTTGCATAGTACCAATCTTGTTTTGAGTGGCTCTGGAAAACTTTGGAGTTTTTAAATTTCGGCTTCAGCAATAAAATGTGGTGAGATTTTTCCTGACGACATATACTGACACATGCATGACAAACATATAAAATCCTTTTATATTTTTTCCCAAAAATTGTGTTATAATGATATTAATATTTGGACAAATTTTCGTTATTTTGAATATACTGGAAAAAAAATTAAATAAAGTTAATCAAATTTGTCATCACTTGAATAAGTGTTGATTAGGCTATATTTTGTACTAATAATCGATTCATATTGAAATTAAAAATTACATTTTATTGAGTTGCGCTCTTAGGACCTTTGCACTCGAGAAACCACATTGGTTCTTTTAATGGAATATTTGGCCCTGCCAAATGGCAAAATCACGCATTAAAAATACACGTAACAAGCAATGCAAATAAAAAAATGGTTATGTGGCATCGGTCCACCCTATAATTATCGAGATTTTTTTACTCATAAATTACTTTTAACGTTATCAATGTACTTTTATCAAGAGAATGGCAGTTCCATTTGAAAAGGCCTACCACTGCTTTTGAAAATGTGTTTCCGCCATTGCATATCCCAAAGGCTCATCATCCTTCATGAGTTGAAATGAAATGACACCGAACTATTGACGCTAAACGCTAATTTATCTCTAATGACAAAAAGATTAATGAAAGCGAAATGAAAATAACGTTATGGCCATTAATTATTAGGCCTCCGCACGAGACATACACCAGGGAGGAAGAGCTTGTTCATTAAACACACCAATAAACACAAGGTCTCAACAACTTCACGCGTATACGTCTATCTGCACATCAATGCTGAATATGGTGTTAATAAAACAAAAATGTAAATGAAGAGGAATGTGGCGTTGAAGCGTGTAACGACGTTCATCGATGTTGTGTTTTAGTGTGAACAGGCAGCCGTTCGGGTTTCACAAACACGTACTTCATCCATCAGAACTTCGCGAAAAAAACATTAGGGAAACGAAAATAAGAGATAGGTGCAATATTGCGAAACGCTGACTTACGACCAAATACTCGGCAATTCGTTCAGGCATATTCGAAACTATGCAGTGCTTGAAAAGATGCGCGCTACGAGTAGGGCTGTCAACAAAATCATGTTTCCAATGATACAATTTCAAGCAACAATCATGTTAATGGGATATATGCTCAATTATACATGGAAATAATTCAGAAGTGAGCTTGAATAAATCAACGCTTGCAGGTTTAAGAAGGGCTAAGATTTTTTTAAATAATTTCATGCAGTCTTTTTAAAGTAATTTCACAATCTTATAACTTGAGGAATATTGTACTTTTGAAACAAGTAGCATTATAACATGGAGATCAATGCCTACCAATATCCCTAATTTAATAATTGCACAATTTTTAAAATAATAAGTATTGATCCTCATGTTATGATGCTACTTGTTTTAAAAAAACGAGTATATTCTGCAACTCTTAAAATTGTGTAATTACTTTAAAAATATTGTATGAAATAATTTTTAAAAAAATATTGAAATCATTAAAAAAATTATAAGCATTATATGTATAAACTTTTAAGCACTTGTAATATAATGTTATTTTATTCAAGTTCCATTTTGAATTATTCCCAATACCTATTTTTTAAATTTAGCAGTGTCATTATTACATTCAAGACAAGAGCATTAAAAATTGGTTTAATCGGTAAGTGACTTTAGTGTACATAATAAGTGAACTTTTGAAAACTTATTCGGGTGCTGACTATACAGAACTCATCAGAGTAAGCCAGAATTTGAGAGTAATATCATAGTTCGGATAGTCCAAGTAATATGACAAATATAATTCCATTCGGTAATATTATAAGCATGCATCTGCAGTTAGATATTAAAATTTCCCCAACATTTATTACAGAAAAAATATTATAGGAACCTGCCCCCACATTTATTAAATGCATGACTAGACGGTTCCGTCGTGTTCTCTATAAATGTTTCTAATTTCCCCCCGCCTTTTACGATGGATAAGTTTCTAAAATATAGACGTAATCCTATTATTCCACCTCATCATTATTTTCACCCATCGTGAATGTTAAATGCTTATTTTTGTTGCTGCTTAATTTGTCTTTGGAGGTGTTCAAGCACTCTATGTATGTACCGACCAATTTTCTTACCCTCTTGCAGCTCTCATATATCAAGAAACATAGGCACATTTCCCTTTTATGGCAACCATTTCCCGATATAACACCCAGCTTAAACTTCTTAACTTTCCTATACACACACACTTAGAGGTCCGTACGCCTTTTCCCAAACACGTCATATCATTTATTCATCTCGAAATCGCGTTCTATCATTTTATGAAGGCGAAGAAAAATTAGTCACTAATTCGCATTAAGTATTTAAATCGTTTTCTAAAAGGATGGAAAGTTGAGCTCCATGCACTAGAAAGCTACACGCCTTTCCTTTTTATAGAGGATTTTAAGATGCTTCCACGAATTAGAGAATGCATAATTACGAAGCGTGGCTTGTATCAAATTTGGAGGAAAAGAACAAGATGGATGTTCGGCAATTAGTTAATGTCTGCGTAATTCTTGCGTAAGAAGAAGCAACACTTGCGAGCATGCTCAGATGCTCTTATCAAGTATACATGCATTATTACATTTAATTACGGATCTCATCTAGAAAATCATTTTTCTTGTGTACAAAAAATATATGCTAATATAATTACTAATTAGTAGGAAACTGACATGTTAAGGATATGCTTTATGAAAGTGTTTTTCAACAGTAGGATTTCTCTCATTTTCTAATTTGAATAAAATAGAATTTACAACTTGGAAGTACGATCTTTTTTAAAAAATGTCTACATGGATCCGTTTATAAGATACAGGAGACATTTAAGGATGTTTAGTTTTCACCCTGTATTATATAGATCTCGAAAGTAGCGGGAAAATACAGTGAAAAGATGCTTATGTATCGCATCGTTAGCTGTGTTTAACCTTGCACAAACTGGCAAAAGAGGATTAAATAGAGAAAATGAAGAGATGAGGGACTGGAAAAGAGGATGACATTACATATGATGGACAGTGTGGTTAATTATTCCAAATATGCAAACAACTCTTCGGGTTTAACATTAAATTGAGCGCAGATTGCGATTCCACATTCTATGTAAACAATTGCTCGTGATGGACGGCTACGAGATACTGTACATGTATGAATGAGAGCCAATCGGAAGTGCCGTCGGAACGCTGCAACTTCATCAGATTTACAGAGTTCAATGGGTCATGGATGGCGCATGCGTCACGGCTTTCACATATTTTTTTACTCATTTCAAACATTATTAAGCCACTTAATTACACATTATGGATTTGTTTACGCTTAGAATAAGCTTTTTCTGTAATACACAACATCAAATTTTAACTGATTTCCATGGAATAATACTCGACTGCAACATTCTAAAACTAAATTCTAATTAACAAAATTCAAATTTCATATACACAAATTATAGCTAATTTCATATTTATTAATATTCCTATTTCAATGGGTATTTTTTGGAACATTCTATTCAACACAGACGAATTTTATAGACAAATCAAGTAAAACAACCAATTTTTCTTCGTCTTAATGTTCTTATTTTAATTTTTTTTTTTGAATTGAAGTTTTCAAATAAGAAACTTTTAATTATTGATATTCAGTACAACCTCTTTTAGTCTTCCTGGTTGGGACCGGATGTTGGTTGGCTAGGGAAAAGAGCCGGTTAATCCGGCTCTTACATATAGTCCACTTGGTAGCATTTTGTTTATTATCTATAAACTATTGATTAATAATTAACATACTAATTTGTGAAAACTGTCCAATGCCGTCGTCGATTCTTGTTGATCAACGTTCTGCAATTTTTGTGTTGTACGTATTTTACGAATTTTTCACAAAAGTTTATTTAGAGTCAATTTCACTTTTTTGTACTCGTATAAAACCAACCGGAACAACAGAGCCTGATAAGAGAAGTTGCACTGTAATTGGGTTTTTATGCTATTTCCACTATCTTTCTTTAGATAAATAACAAAAATAAACATCATAGAATTCAAGAAATATTATAACTATAGTTCATGTTGTAGGCAAAAAATCGTATTCAACAAAAATCCTCACAACAATTCTAAATCTTTCTAAACCCCGGCTGCTGGTTATCTTTTTACAAACTACACAATGAACTAACATCTGAAATAAATTAGAATTTTAAAAAATGGTTACGTAGTTAATAAAGCAGAAGCCTTCCACACGAATTAACCCATATTAAGGGAAATGAAATCCGGAACAAAAAGAACTTCTTAGCTATAAATTCATCTATACACCAAAAGTATATTACCCGCAGTGCTGTAACAAAAAAGGGCATCGCGACTATGAACATTGCGTAAAAGCTTAAATGAGAATTTTAGGCCAAACGACAATTCAACAATTTTGTTTTTAGCCCGTGCACATTTCGTATTTATGGTTTAATGAATTTTTTATGCTTTTGACAAAGCGAGTGTTTGCGTGACACCGATAGAAACCACACATCTATCTTGGAAACTTCGCTCGCAATCATTTTATTTTAGATTACAGCAGATATGGGGGAAAACATTTCACGTAGATGTATATCACTGACGCCGAAGCAGTTAAAAGTTAGTTGTACCTCTCCACACTTACAAAAATCATCACGAATTTTATGTTATCACTACAAATGTTGAAATTCATATAAATATAAGCTCAGGTGGGGACGATTTAAGTACTACTCAAAACATATGCTATTATGTATTAGGAACTACAATTATGCCATATAATGTCCCATATACTACAGTGTACGTGTGAAAATATATAAAGACAGATATGAAGATGGCCAGATGCATAATCCAATATTTTAAAAACAATATACTAGTTATGGTAAGTGAAAACAACAAACAGACAGAAATGGAATATCACATCAGGAAACAGCGGATTACTGATTAGGCATAGTAAAACAAGATAAAATGCAGGGGTTAAAATCAAGCCTACCTCATTTGAATTAATGAGCACACTGCACATAAGCCGGAAGTTATGTATAAAATTAGGAAAAGCTGTGAATTTAAATTTACTAACAACGCTTTCATATGAAACCATTTGGAGGCCATTACAGAGAAATAATTCCACATAGCGTTAAAGAGTTAACGACATAAATAAAAAGGGCATAAAATGTTAATGACGTCAGTACGAGTGCAAAACGTCACATTAGTCAGCTTAAAGTTCATCTTGTAGTCAAGAAACGCAAACTTAGCGTAGCTAAACTGAAAACTCCTATTACTACTTAACGTTCCGGCTGGATTTATAAACACCATTCGTTGCACCTTTTCATTAAATTTAAAGCATGATTTACGAGCAAATATCCAACCTCATTTCGCGTATTTATTCAACATATAAAACCATTCTATAACGCTCTCCGATGGATAATACCAGAAAGTTTGGAGCACGATCAATGCTCGTAATGTTTATAGATTAGCATCCTAAAACACAAGCACGACATTCGTTCATTCATCAAATCTCACGTCCATTTTTGCCGACTCTTTTTATTTTTTCCCCTATTTGCATATAGTACTTTGGCACGAAGGAGGCATGGCGTGCTCATTAATGTCCTCAAATCATACGTATCGACTCCCAACCAAAGTTGGGTTATTTACGTTTGAGAAAAAACGTTGGTTATCGATTGGTGAGCATTATTTATGTGGATCGTGAGTAACCAAATGGTGAAACTCGTATATACAATATGCATAAAATGCAACGAAATTGGGCCAGTATGTCGTGTGGCCTATTTAACTTTGAAAAATGGAAGATGGATACTGGGCCAGCCATACAAATTTAGAGATATCCATCGTCAAACAAAGGCCGCTTCATCGTATTTTGTACTAAAACACGATATTTTATCATTTGAACAATTGGCGAGCAACCACGCAATACAGAGGTGTTTGCAGTGATTGCCTACGTTCAGGGGATTGCAAAAAAAAAACCCTACCATAATTCAGTGGAGGGGATTGCAAACAAAACCCACCATGCTTTCAGAGGAGGGAATTGCAAAACATACTTTCATCTGAATAGTGTGTTAACCAGACAATATGAAATTATTATCCTTAATTGCATTTTGTTCTATGGCAGTGAACAACATACTAGCTTCTAATACCACATTGTAAAAACAAAAGTCTGAATGTAAGACTCTGTAAGTGCTATTTCCTTGTAGACAGGATTCAGACTATTGTGTAGACTTAAATTCAATAGTCTTACAATTATACTTTACTGGTGTCCTATTTTAAGTCACATTTTGATAAAAAAGGAAGCACCGAAAAGCACATTCAGTTCAGAGACACAACCCACACACACAAAATCAAATTAAGATTAGGGCGCAAGGCTCGTTCTGCTCATTTAGTTTGTACTAAACCACACTAATATAATCTCATTCACACTTGTTGTATATTTATAACATATATAACGATTGTATTCATTGATATCACATTCAGTAGAGAAAATCTTATCTCCAATTGGACGTTTAAATTGACTGAACTCCCGACAGGCCGACTGATTGTACAGAAACAATTTTATTGTATTATAAACTTCGTGTCGATCTAAGTACCGAGAAACTTTTACCCAAATCCACTTTGTTTTTTATACACTGATAAATACAATGAGACTATGTCCATGCACTGTACTGATAAGCCGGTTTGCGTGTTATTATAAAGGACAATAAATTGGAAACGCCATTAATGTTCGTTTATTTATAGCCCATATAGAACACTAGACAAAATTGGACAGAAAGTATTGACAAACGCGACGCAAAGTAGTGCATAGAATTGACATAATGATGTCCGATTTCCTGGCTTTATAACCGTTCCCTCGAGCGACATATTGCTTTTTCTGTAAATTGATTTTGTTCAAAATTCGCATTTTTTTACCCTCTGAATCTCGTCAATGCAAAACAGGCCATGAATAGAAATTACACTGATCGAATAGCTTCTTACATAAATCGGCTTTCAATACATATTAAAGAAAATTGCAGTTTCTAGCATATTTTACCTCCTACGTTGAGTATACGATAATACTCTTCCCAGTATTTTCTCAATTTATAAAAAAATGATTTTTTTTTTCGACGCAAATTTTGCATGAATTTACATTCACAATTCAGTCGAGCGTTAGAAATACAAACGCGTTTTTTTTTTTATTCCCTTGTAAATCCCAAACTCGATTCGTATAAAACATATGTGCACCCACGTGATAAATTAGCTATCTGATATTATCCTGGACACCCTCTTTTGCTGAGACGGATCCACTCAGAAATCCTCTTTTGGGATCATTGCGTCCATCAACCGAAATGATTTCTTGCTAGTTTTCCAAGCGTGATGAAATAACATCAACAATAGGCACACGTAGTGCGTCTTGTACAGGGTGATTAAAATATAACTAGCCTGAGTGAGCCCGGATGAAACAAAATAATATGGGGCCATTTATACTTGTATGATGTTCCCCATATGCTTGGAAACTTTTATAACCATATATGGCGTTTAATGTCCATGCATGGAAGAAAACACGGACTTAGATCACATACGTGGACATTTGTGATCATGCAATCGCATATACAGTAACATCATTTATGGACAAAAGGCAATATGGAAATTTCCACTAATCCACTAATGTGTCATATATCGCTTATCCACCCAAAACCCTTTACAAAACCAACTTTCACTCAAGTTCAAATAAATTAACCAATTAGATTAATTGTGAACTGATCAAATACCGTAAGGCTGTTATTTATCTTAAATATTGAATAAAAAAGTATTTACTTAAACCAAATCCATTGTAACTAGAGATATGAACAAAATTCATCTAATCATTCATGTCAACATTGACAAAACATCAATGAACACTGGAAAAAGCAGTTAATCAGCAGTACATTTATATAAAAAATACTTCGAGCCAATTTTGGAATCCTTACATTATTTGTATATCATATCAAATGCGACCTTTAAACATTGACAAAACTTCAATCAGATAAATATTTTTCAAAAGGTAAACGTAAAACTAAAAAAAAAATATTTTTATATAGCAAGAGACAGACGAAACACAATTGTTCCAGACTATATCAGAATCTTGTATGGCTTTCTATAATACCAATAACAGCTTTCAATCGATATTAAATGCTCTCCGCTAATTTCTGAAGCTCTAATAGTGGAAAATCTTTAAACTCCTTCAATAGAACAGCTTTATAATCTATCTTGTTTCCTCTTTCATCAGCAGCAGTTTTCCAGTTCAATGAATCCCACAAGTACTCTATGGGATTCAAATTGAGTGAGTTTCCAGTTCATTCAAGCACTTTGATTGCATGTTGCTTCAGGAATTCTTGATCAAGATTTTGATGTATGTTTCAAGTCATTATCTCTTTGAAATATGAAATATGACAAGAACCCATTATCAAGGAGATTCCCATAGTCAATTGTCTCCATAGCAGTCTCAACCAACTCCAAACTGACAATGACAGAAATGGAGAGCAAGAATCCCATGCATACCATGACAAAGATTGTTCATCAAAAGCAGTTCCTCGGATTCTTCAAGCACAAGTCCTCCTTTTCTGTCCAAACATCTCAAATTTTGCTTCGTCAGACAATATAACTGACCCAACAATGTCATTTGCTTGGGGTTTTTGTTGTGAATTTGAGCTTATCCCTCATTTGTTTAGTTTTTTAGTCTTCCTCCTCAAAGAACATTACTGATGATTTAGGTGCAAGTTTTTTTTTTTGTTTTATCCTTTTTATCATAAAAAACGTCATCTTTTATTTCACATGCATTTATTTTTCAATTTTCGTGCCTGCCTGCGTCGCAATTGGACTTTGTTTGGCACTTCTAATAAATGTTTTCGACCATGAAGGCATGTCTAAATTTGCGTACATTCTCACAATGTATCGAATAGTTTTTATTTTCTGTAAAAGGGTATTTTCCTTAGCGGCATTTGAAAATACTGTGTACGTGTATAAGAACGTTATACATCATGACTGCAATTGGATCCAACTGATATCTAGTTGGTGGCGATGTACTAGAATTCCACTAACTATAGTTCAGCCACTATAATTGCAATGAATTGATAATTGCAGTAGAATTTTATAAAATAGTGATTCTGCTCCAGAGATAAAAATACCCAAAATCTTGTGAATCCCAAACTCTTGTGCGACGTCCAAACTTTGCCTTTCACAGCACCTTAACCGGATCGGAGGTCTTTTGGCATTCATGATGCGCAATCTAGCGTAAAGAAATAAAAATACTGGTGGAAAATATACCATAGTAGCACATGGACATGTAGCAAGCTCGCACCACCAGTATTTCAAACTGAATGATTTTCATGGACATTTCGTACAAGTATTGAACCAAACGTTTTCAAGAACCACTGATGTGTTCAAGGATCCTCTTTGCCTGCCCTCGGACAGATTTATTACTTTTTCCCGTATTTTCCCCTACCATCCGTATCGCCCAATCTCGTAAGACAACAGCGCTATAGAGAGCCATTTTATGGCAGATGTGCATTTATGGCTTGGTGTGTATGGGTATAAAGCAATGCACGAGGATCCAAGGCAGGGTAAATATAATTTCCAAATGGAAATCCACTCCTGCATAATGGAAGCGCTTGCTTTAAGATATGGGGGTTAGGGCCGGGAAGGAGGGAGGGAAAGAGGGCGGTGGATGTTATATTAAACGTCACTCCATGCATTTGCATACGATATCAACATAAAGCATTCTTAGTAGAAATGCCGCTTATTATGCTATGCAAACTACATAAGGCAGTTTATGGGGCATAAATTTGAAAGACTTCTTTTCCCAGCCTATATCATATTCGTCGTGATTAATGCTATTTGCAGAAGAGCAATATATACGTTAGGTACCGCGAGACTTGCAATGAAAAAGTGAAACTTGAAAAAAAATGATACTTGAAAAAATGAAACTTGAAATAGTAAGAAAAAATTAAGCGTCACTTACATAAACTTACGAATCCGTGATCGAAATGCACAGACCGAGTTCTGAATAATAATCAGCTTTAGATTTTGCATACATGACTTAAAGAGGTATTTCGTAAAGACGTATTTTTTTAAGTAGATAATATCACGAAAAACGTATTAAAATATATGTAGCAAAGATCGGATAAGAAAGTATTTCCGTTAAGAAACAAACCCCTATTAAGAAATACAATAAAAAGGTGCTAGAAATCCCCCCTCCCAGAGCATGCAATTATAGGAAAAGTTTCACTCGAATTCTTATTGGAGCGTTATATACGAAGCTAGGAAGCAATCAAAAAACAATTTAGCCTTGATGGAGTCAAAAAGATATTTAACGTTTATGCGAAAAGACTATAAATAAATCGATAAGCTCGAACAAATAACTTTTTTATTATTTATTTTCTGGAGATGTGCCACTCGAAGGAGACGTACGCTCGTACACGTACAAAGCTCACAGCGACATTCTTAAGATAAGTCATTACACCTCAAATAGTTTTCGATTGAAAATCGAAAAGATGTACGACATTACGAGCTTACAGACCGCATAGAACTAAATTGATAGTTTCCTCATTATTAAATGGAATTCGTAAAATGTTACAAATCTGTAGTACTTAAGACTTAAAAAACGAATATTCAACAGAAATAGTGTGTAAGCTTAGAACAATAAAGTCACATAAAAAGCAACAAATTAATGCAACCAATTAATAAAACTAGCGAAGCCAATTATGAGATTTAATGAAAATTCATTATTAATTAAGAAAGCTTGGGAGGATTTTTAGAAAGACTAGTGGATAATCTTCGAGACAATCGTGACTCCCTAATAAAATATGCAACTAGACAAATATGACTAATTAAGACTTAAGTCCTCTAAAAAATCTTGGAAGAACTTTTCAGGTCAAGGTAATAACAGAACTTCATTACGAATATATGTATACAATTTGATTATCAAACACGTTTTGTATTTTTAAAAAACTTGGTTAACACTAACAAAATAAACGTTTAGATCGCATGAATACAACGTGGCTCTTTAGTGTATAGTATACATATCAATAAATTAATTAACATGGTTCAAATCTACGTCATGTGAAATGTCCAATTAATCTCCCTCTGAAAGTGGATTTCTTATCAAGAAGTGTTTGATATCAAGAAAGTGATTCCCTTGATTGTAATTCCAAACGTTGAGGAAAGGGATCCTCCAACTTCTTAATTACAAAAGGCATTCATGAATGGCCAAGATCAGTGATACCTATAACCAAAACGTGATAGTAAATATTTATTAGACTGTCACTGAAATAAACCGCATGTTAAGGCGCGGATAAATAGAATGAGCTTAAGGTTAGTCCTTCGCATGTAGTTAAAAGAAGAGGCGAGGGAAATTTCCTCATAAAATAACTAACCAACGAAGCACCCGAACTGCATACGGAAGCTATTTTCCCAGCTGACGCCTATAAAATCCCCTATAAATTCAACTTGTATAGAGTTCTACCTGAGATATATTCCCAGCGAGCTGATTTATATCGGCCACAAATTATGTTCTGAGCTGCTTGAAGGGAGTCTGGACACGAGTTATAAATCGGTATTAAGAACCCCGGGCAACAACAAAATCAAGTAAATCCATGGCAGCACCACCTGACGCCTCCAGTCCACGAAGACTATTTTCTGCTTAAATACTGTTGGAGGAGACACCGCAAACGGCTTCGCATCGGCCGCATAGTTGCAATTTAATGGACGACATAAAAGCGCATCGTTTCCACTTAACGGCGTGGTTTGTATAACACGTCGTTAATAGCGCACACCACGGCCAATTGATTTCGAACGAGCGAAGCGACTAACAAATTACCATTTTATAGCTGACGATGGCCCAATGGTCAATTTCAATCCCCCATCTACCTGAACGCCATGCGGAGCATCAACGTGCTATGGATGAAATGCAACGCACGTCATGGTTACCTGTTGACTCTGGTAATGATCAACCGCCACCAATATGAATTTTCAACGACAATTTTCACTAAAAATGTATGGTTTTCTGTGAAATTTATTTTACCTCATGTTGAATCATTCTTTTTGGAAAATCAATTTTAAATTGTCCTTTTTATCTAGTTCTAGACTTACAGTCAAACAAGATCGAATACAATTGAAATGAAGGACAGGTTTAATTTCGCTTTAGGACTCTTTATACATTTCTTTCATTTTTAAATCAATTGAAATCTGTTTATAAAAACGCGTTTTAAAAAAAAACAGGGCGACAAATATTGCTTCATGTTTGAACTTCATATTTGAAGACACCAACAGTTAAGATATTAGAGATTGTGTTCCCATCTCTTTGAAAGTTCCTCGACAGCCAAGTTCCCCGAAGTTTAAAAATTAGGAAGATTGAACCAGCCAACATCTTTATACTAACTTTAAATGTATAAATGGCGGGAAGCGAAGAACCACGCATGCGCACTCGTGACGTTCAGTTAGTTCTTTGGGTAGTTTAATGCAATGCTCCTCCTTTCCCGCCATTACAGTTAAATTTTTAACACAACCCCCATAGAAATTATTTTTTAATTGAAAATAATTCAATGATTTAGAAATAAATAACTAAATTTGGTTTGATTTTGAGAAAATTTATTATTCTAGCCAAGTCATAGGAACCATTGGATATTTCACACAAACTGAAATGACTGGTCATTTCACACAACAAAGTAAACAGGAATCGAGAATCGTTACATAAAGGAAATTATTGTTAGTTCTATGTGGGCAAAGGGGACGATAGGAGTGTTAAACGATGACTTGTGATTTACCAGAAAAGCCAAAACGTAAGGCTCAATGAAAATAATCAATGTTACAATTCATTCCCGTCATCAATATGTCGCGTGGAGTATTAAATAAACAGACGCCCTGAGGAGTCATTGTCATTTTCGTTTTAGGTGCTTATATTAAGTGTCACTATAATTGTTTAACATGCATAAAATGGCTTGCGATAATTACAGACAGATGAAGCAGTACAGGGTGAGGATCGTCAATGTGTCAACGTATATAGACTAGGGCGTATTTTTGTTTAATTAATGAAAAACTGAAAACATCTTCGATAAAAATCCATTTTTATTGGATTCGAAAAGGTATGAAATTTTCAGAACCAAGCGGTAATTTTAAGAAAAACTTAATATTCAAAGACAACAAAGCATAAAGGCAGCAAAAGTTCAACTGCAATTAGATAAAGAAGATCTTTTGTTTTGTTAAGAAAATTTGATTCAACTATAGTAAAGCAAATATTTTAACTACGAAAGATAAAACTTCTTACAGATTTATATCTTTTTCGCGTAAGGAAACAATGTGCGATATTTATTTTCTAAATATTAGTTCGCTTTACAAAATTGTATAAATTCTAGTAAAACAGAACTTTAAATAGAACTTGTTTTTATAAGGGCTTATGACTATTATTATTATTTTAAAAACTTTATTTCAATATGAAGGTTTGAGGCATGGATAATAATTTAAAAATCTCAGTTTGATTCAACTATGTTTGGAATATGGACTGATACGTATACAGTAATTTACATAATTAGCCATTGGGACCGTTTTCAATTTTGATATGATAATGTTGATGTCAAAATGCATATATATTTGTTCCAACACCAGAACACAATAGAAGCCACTGTATTTCAGCTTAATTTTGTAATCATTTTCCATAATAAAAATAAAAATACTCCAGAGAATATTTGATCCTGCTGTAACAAGGACATCACTGGAGTCGCTTGATTGAGTTAATTGATATATGACCCAGTACATACGAGTACAGAAAAATGTCCACATCTTAATAGCAAACGGTTATGTTGAGTGCTCCATTAGCATTTTCTCCAGCTTGCTCCAAAATGATGACACAACTGTCAACTATCACATTTCCCGGATGGGTTAAATGTGAAAACGTGTCTGGCATAAGAATACTACATCGTAATAGGACCATAAGCTTATTTTTGCGTATGTGTAAGCATGTGCCCCACGCATGTACAAACGTCTTTAATATTCCTTTAATTAGCATTATCACAAGCCAAACCGTCAGAACGGATGGCAAACGACGGAACCTTTGAACAGAATGGCAATTATGAGGCATTTAACAAGAAAGATTGAAAGTAGCGATAAATAATACGCAATTTTCAGTCATTTGTTTAGTAGATAAACCCGAGCGTCAACTGACTATAAACATACTCTGGGTTACATTTTGCATCGTATGGCGACATGCCTTATCTTTTTACCCTATTTTCCTTCATGTTGAAGCTAATCTTTGAACAGACGTATCCGCTTTTCACCCACCTCAACATAAACTGTCAAAGACATGCATCCACACACATTTTCAATGATAAATATATTCTAAAGCGGTACATCGGTTTCTTATCCCAAGTCGGTTAGACAGAAATTTATGCAACCCGTTAATACTGTATATCGAATGGTCGGTCTCCTATCCCTCTTCCCATATGGGGACATTCAATAAGGACGTCCTCGAAATTCTTTCAAAAATTGACCCTCTACCCCCTGTCCATATGGTGTCCGTTTTATCCCAGTTCCCTCCTCCCCGCCTCATGGACGTTCTTCATTTTTTTTGAAAAATAGGGTGTGCGAAAAATGTGTTGGAACATACAAAGGCCCATCCTATAAATTTTCAAGCACCCGCCTTGCTACCAATTCCACGACATTTCCTCAGATTTTTCTGATTAGCGAAAATTTCTTGATCTCGAAGAGAAATTCCAGCATAAAATTGGTGTTTAACACAAATTTAGGCATAATTCCCGAATTTCCCGAGGTTTTAGAAATGCATGTACATTTGGGACTGTGACACATTTCGTCTGGTGTCCATTTCCCCTTTCAGTGACCTTTAAGACTAAATTAAACAGAAAATCCAAAAACTGAAAAATACCATCAACGTCCATAATAATCCCCCCCCCCCTTTCTGTCCGCAATCTGTCCCCCCTTTTGAGGACTTCCTTTTTTGAAAGTCCCTATCCCCTTCCCCTTATTTCAATCTTAAACATGAATGTTTTAGAAATACCTTTCTTAATAATTCAAGAATCCTTAGAAGTTGAGATTAAACAATTTTCAAAGAGTTGGATGATGAGAAGAAATTATTCTACATACTACTTACAGTTTCTTTTAAAGATTTGCAATTAAAATGTTTTAAACCATTAAGTTTTAAGTTCATGATAAAAAAAATGAAAATGTGGAAAGGTTTGTAGACCCTACGTGACCCAGCAAGTCTCGTCCCAGGCAAAAATGATAAATATTGTTCCAGACAACAAACGAAAAACAATCCTTTTATCATCCATATAAAGTAGTATGTGCTTATATATTTGTCCATATTTTTTATTCTTGCCTATTTGACAGTCACTTGTCATTTTTTTTCATTTTTTTGTGAAATATTTTTTCGTTGCTTAAAACAGTACTGAATGACAATATTCTGTCGATATAAAAGCAACAAATAGCTAAAAAGGATAATTCCCACGAGGATTTCTAAATCCCAATGCACATTAAGGAAGGCTTTCAATCAATTTTTCATAAAGATTGACTTTTATCTATATAATATACTCATCCGTCACCTTTTCATATGATAAAAAAAAATCCAAATGCACAATAATAACGAAGTTCAATTTCCTTTCTCCAAATGTTACAAATAAGTCAAACGTATATCAAGACAAGCCTTTCGAGTTGAAAGCAAAAAACTGTAATTTAAAGTGAATATCGAGGGATTTTTAGGGAAAGAAAATCAATATCCAAATCCTGGGACTTGCCGAACGACCCTCAATGAAAGTAGGCAACCACGCACAACAGGAATGGGAGTATGAATGTTCATATCAAGAAAATCAATTATACAAATGTACATACAGAGACATGGTCTGCTTTCGATTTACATGTTGTTTACTAAAGCGTAATTTCTTTTCAAAGAATTTAAACTTCAATGATTTTCCGAAAGCATTCACGGCAGTCATGGCATTTCAAAACAGTATTCTCATGAATGTAGATAGTAAGTTTTCTATAATATTTACTCCTATTAGCAAGAATACAATATGCCAAAAATTTCAATGGATATTTGGAAAAATATATATATATATATATTTACATCGTATTCAAATTATTCAGCAAGATAAACAAAAAATATATACTATGTATGAATCCTTGAACCTCGATCAAAAACATTTTTAATATATGCGAACAAATATCAAAATCATGGGCAACATAGAAACAATAAATATCCCTCCAAGTGCAGGGCTCTTAAATTAGAAAATGAAACTCAAGTACTCCTTACAAATTTAAATACAATCATAAAATAGAGTTTGTGCCAGCCAAACATCTTTAGACATACCTTAACGTTAACGACAAACACACTTCATTCATGCATGCATAGAAATAATGTTAGATACCTCGTTATAAGTAATTTAGCAGGCAATTTTTACGACAGGGCTCCATAAAGCTGTCACGTAATAAATAACCTGAAAGGACGTTATTTATGAGGAGCGCCGTTAGATTTAAACTGCTTAAATAAAATTAACTTTGGTGGGCTTATTTGCAGTCGCCATCTTGATTTTTACACCCTGAAATTGAGCCGTTCACGTTGTCGTTCTCCGTTACCCATAATCCCTTTAACATGATGGTCGCGCATGCGCATTCCTAAAAAAAACAGTGCTGCCAATGTTGTTATTTTTAACGGTGGATGGCACAAACTCTCTATTAGCTGGCGTTACTCGCAGGAGATGTTATTAGGTCAAGTTCATGTCCTTCACTTTTAAAGGGTTTTCCAGTAAATTTGATTGTAAATGTGGTCGCAGTTGGGCGGTTGTTTGATTGAATTACGCTGATAAATCATCATTGATTGTATTGCCTGGGACCATAAGTTAAAGACGTAACTTGAGGTAAGAACTTGGTCACTTAAACGCGTCATTATGCTCAATGAATGCCTAAACTAGTCTCGCAGTTTACTATTGTATTATAGTAATGTATTATTTGTATTAATGCTATACATTTTTTTTCAGAATCAACAATTTAAATAAATTACCCAAACACTCTAAACTTATACTCGAATAATCATAAAAACAGTATGATTATATGCAAGACTGTTTTTATGATTATATGCAAGATAGGTGGAAAATAGGGTGTGCCACAATAAAGCAGTAAAACACGACAAGGTGTTTACCGGATCATCAAATCAAAATTTCAACTGAAAATGCATCAAAAATTCGGGTTTGCCTATTTTGACCGGACGTGATGATTTATCCCCATGGCAATAAGCTTCCTTTTATTTTTAACAGCTCTTCTAAATATGGACAAAACAGGACTACGGCATGGCATTTTCTAAAAAGGTCAGAGCAGTACACGTGCAGTACTGTAGTTGAACGCGGAAGGAGATGTCATTGTGAAATGATGACATTTACTGCAAAATTTGTCGCATTATTGCAGTTTCCCCTGTGTTAGCCTTTAATCCCCAGGATGAATGCAGGAATTAACTTCCATATATCGACCACTCCCTCTAGTGTGTATTCACAGTATTCCCAAAGGCAGCCGTGTAAACACGTAAATGAGTCTATGCTACCATCAATAAAACCAGGGTTTGCCAACTTTCGTTGTGTCTCTAGAGTTGAAGCCCTAAATAGAGAATTTCACTTCTTCACATTTTTACATGTGCATTTATTTCGTAGAACAAATTCTCTATTTGCCGTGCCATTCGTCTATTAAAATACTTGAAAAGCTTTCCATAAGATAAAAGAATATGTCAGAAGTATATGGTGAAACTTACAAAATCTGAATTATCTTAATTATCTTATCAAAGGTGGTTGTAAAAGACACTTAAAACCATTTCTCATTTTTTATAAGATGGCGTGATCTGTTAAAAACCATAAAGTTAAAATATGTTCTCATGATACTTCAAGCACGAGGCAGCTTATGACAAAAAAAAATCAATATACCATTTCATTTATAATTTGCATGTCTGCTTTAGGCAGTGAATGTCACCAGTTTCTTCTGCCACACTCATTAAGTACTTAAGCAGCTAAAACAAAACCCAACCGTTATGATGAAACTTTTAAGTAGTTTTCAAAGCCAAAAAAGCGATTATTTACAGCGATCCTTTTAAAATGAACATCTTTTCAAACATTGTTCAGAAGTAATTTAACATAATATAAAGTTGTGTCATTCAGATTTGTTTATAACATGAGTGTTTAGCAAATCAATGACAAAAAACGAATGTTGTGTTGACACTTGCAATTTTATTATATCACTATGATAATATTTCCAGCAACAATTGAAAGCAATGCAAAATAATTATTATCATCTTTTTGATATTTTAGTGCATTATACGAGTAATATTCAGTAATAAAATTCAGTGATATAAATAAATGCATCATTCCTAATTCCTATTTCCCCACTCGTACGTTTAAAATTAAAACAACATATCTTAAAACAATATATTTAAAAACAACTAAATATGTATCAATGTAGAACAAAATCACGAAACTAAAAAAAATGTAAATGACTTTTAAAAAAAAATATGTACAAGTGCAGCTGTATACATTTTTGTTATTAAAGTGTAGTTACATACCATTTGTGTATTCATGTAATTTTCCACAAAAAAAGCACAAATGTATATTTTTCCTTGTTTGAAGTAACATTAAAAGTTTAAAAAGGATAAAATGCAATACAAATTGTGTACAATAAATGCATCGCGGTCATCAATCACATTGGAAGTCACTTGGAACTTCTGCTTTAAATTTAAAGTTCCATTGTGTATTTCCAAGTTAAAAATGTGGCGAAACAGAAGCATCTGTTTGTCTTATTCGTGTATATAAATCAGGATGAAAACTCGTGTTAAGATAATTCCATTTCGACAGTATAGTGCTCATCGCATCAGAAAAACACAAAATTGGGTTATAAATTGTATTTATTCCGCTAGTTTTTCAAGAGTCAATTTGAATTTCGTATTACTTAAGGTAGAATAGTGGCGTCAACACATTTTCAAGCAGCCAAATGGAGCGCAAGTTACGTCAAACGGATTCCACAGCAATGCGGAGAAAAGGCAGAAGAAGAAAGTGGGGGGATAAAAAAACGCATTAATTCCCGATCACCTAACCTAACTTTAATTTTATTTTACATCACTGCTTTCATCGACGCCTACAGCTAAAATTACGCCGCAATAAACAAAGTTGTTGGTAATGGATGTTTTATCAGCAGCGCATAGATGCATCAGTGGCCGTATAGAAGATCACTTTGTGCTATGGAAATATTTGAAAAATTTCGCCAGTTTTAGCCCAAAAACGGCTTGTTTTTGCTGACAAGACGCTCGTTAGATGCTTTAAGAGACATAGCAAATTGATAGCGTACGACACAACTCCCTAAAGACAGAAAATCAAGGAATCGGAAGAGCGGACCGAGTACAGATCAGTTTCGAGTGAAAATCGTGCTCGACATGGTGATGTTCAGAATTAAATACCAATTAAGACAAAAGAATGTGAACAAAGTGAACCTAATAGGCGCGGAGAATGAAGAGTGGATCCCCAAGAAAGCGTCGATGGGGTGGCAAGGAAAAGAAGGTGAATTCTTGGAAGGATCAGTGTGGTTGAAGATACTGAAAATACAATGGTTCGAGATGGACCCCAGGGATTCCACCTTGTGGTCCATAGTCTCTTCAGGAAGATTGTAGCCCGTGTTTGCCTTGGTCGTCTATTTGCGGCGCATCATTTCGTGCCTCCGGTCAGTAAGTCAACCGGGCAGGTGTAAACAAGAATTGATTCGTCGTCCAGAGATTTCCTTCATTACATCCATGTGTGATCAAATGAAAGATTAAAGTTGCCCAATGAGAGCTATTACAATATCTACTGCGATATGAAGCTTCACATGTCTGAAGCTGATATTCTTTAATTGGAATCCAGACCATGTTTGCCAATTAAGATGATAAAGATATCATTACCGACTGCCGTTCACTATAAACGATAATTTTCCACGAATTAGCGGCTTTCTACGAAATGATAAAACCGAAATATTGCCATTTTAATGCATAAATTTGAGGTTTAACTCGGTAGTGTCCTGACATTTATGTTAAGAACAATGCTGATCCATAATCAGCATTATAATTTTCACCAATGTAAATTTGCATTTGGAAACTAAATTTTAGAAAAAAAAGTATATAGTTTGCATTCTAAATACTTTCAAATTAAACATCATATCAGATTCCCAAGAACTTTATGCTAATTACAATGCAGACATTATGTTTAATTAGTTATTAAAATAAGTATTACCATTGTTAAAGTTAATGTAGTTCGGAACAAATTGTAATAAACTTCATAAAAAGTTTCTTCAAAATGGTGAATTTTAAATTTCTCATCTTCGTATCTTTCATTAAGTTGCATAGCATAACAACAACTATAAATGAGTGCATATTTTAAACATTTCTTACATGTAGACTTCATAAGATTTATATATCCGTACTGTACTTGTTAATTATAAAGCAGTTGTGGAGATGAGCATAACATACTTTCTTTTTTTACTCATAGTTGGTTCTACAGGTCTCTAGCATTCTTCAAAGTGTAAAATATTATACAACTCTAATTGGAAAATTTATATTTCCATCTTATGCACAAAAAAAAGAAATCCAGCAGTGTTACTAGAGGGCACTCCGCATTAATAATTTTATCCTCACGCACTTTATATACGTTAAACTTGATTATGCAGAAAAAATCGTTTCATTCCCCCCTACGGCATCCGGCATTTACAGAAGACATAAGAAAGATTTATAGGGGCAGATTTTACATTCCGACATTAATATTCTGCTAAATTATCTTTGTGCATAAAAGGTATTGCGATGTAAGGTGAAATATCCTTCGCTGTCAAACGAGGATCACTGCACTGCAAACATTACGTGCAAGAATTTGAATATATATTAAGAGTGATGTTAGGAAATTGACTGAGAGATAGGATACACGAGTTCAATCCCTAAAAATGAATAAATTTGTCGTGTTTAAATAATACTAACGCCCGACATTTCCATGTTTACAAACGAACAAATTTATTCCACGCATATTTTGCACAAGAGATAAACTGCAATCAAATTTTGCATAACGTGTCCTGGAGTTTCAAAATGCAAAACATGTAATGCTTGTAATACGCGTGTCATATACGAATGATTTTGGAAACAAAAGCAAAGGAATGAAAAGTGCAAACTTCAAATTGGTCCTGAACATCGTCAGGGAGTCAAGAAAGGTGAGATCTTTAACGCATGTCTCGCAACAATAATCCAAAGCTGCTCGTTGCAATGGAACTCTCCAACATACATAGAACAAACGCTGCACACACAGGGAATTGAAAGGCTAATCCAATTAATGGCAAATAGAGAAAGCAGATAGGCTGCAAGTGTCAATTTCAAAGAAATTCGTGTGTATGGGATTATGCACGGGATGTTTCAGACACACAACAAAGACGGCAATGATTCCTGTGGCCAATTCATAATCCAATTTGCTACAATGATACTCGTGATAGTTACATCCCCGCACATCTAGACTAACGCGATTAAACGAAAAGTAGCTTACGACGTATCATTATTAAATTTAGCGCAAACTAGTGCTGAAACCCAGAGGCCCCAGGGCGGTACGTAACTATTAAAACCCCTCGGGGAAACTTCCTAACGTAAATCCGAAAGGTAGCGATTTCAATTAATCACTCAACGGAACACACGGAACAGTCTGTCTCTGCAAAGTGTTATATGAACATTTCGTCATTTACAGATGAAAGTCTAATATCAAGTGACTTATAATTAACTTCGCCCTGCTCTCTCAGCAAAAAGTTTACACTGGCACGCATAGGTCCCAGGTGGAAAAATCATATACGTATGGGCAATGTATGAACATACACTTTTGCTATACATGCATTTGGATAGACCAGAAATTGGGACACATCTCGACATATTAGTGCATGTATGATCATATGTGTTTGCATGGTCATGTATAATAGCTACACGTGTATATATGGTTATTTGTATATGCAAACATCTGTCCATATACTTACTGTAAAATACAACACTATTTTTGGTGGGTTTTTCCATGGTCAACTACTTAATCGACCGTTTAATTTTCATTCGACTATAAGGACCTTTAAAAAATTGAACAAACACTAAATTAAAATTCCATTGGCTCAAGGGATGACATTTGTCCCCTGCTTTAAACCCTGCCATTGTTTAGACAACACCATTTTTGGTGTTGATGTTAAGACAAAATTACACAATAGTATATAAATAATAAACAAAATATGTTATTAATATTATTTTTATAAACTTCCGATATTCGGATTTTCAGTCCCAACTAAAAATGATAAGAGGGGTTCTACTGTTATAAATAAACATTGCTATCACTTAGTCAAGTCTATTATATTCATTACAGTAATTCGACAACAGCACTTCACGTACAGGGGATGTTTATCCATCATTAAAGGCAAAGTTTAGAACTTTTTTTAAGTAAATATCTTAAGCTACTTGGCTACTTACGGCGTCGATGCTTAAGACACTCGAGGTAATTGAAAATTGATGTAATTTCCATGTTATTTAATGCTCTACTTCTATTCAATTTCGCATTCGTAATGCCCTTTCAAAGTCTAAAAGCAACTTCTCAATTCCCTCGTCGCAAAATATGGCGTAAAAATACAAACGAGAGCAGAAAAGAGGAGAAAATCGTGTTGTTCCAGTCTTAAGGGAAAAAAAGGGTATTATTAAGCACAGATGAAAGCATGAGATAAAAGCAAAGGCGAGCTTCTTTTTTTTTGATCGGTAGCTTCGCATTATTTTTCCACTAAATTTCAAACAATGAAGAAAAAACACAGACGTATTAACGAACAACAAATGAACCTAGGAATGTATGGATGACGAAGCATCTTTCCAATTAGCAATGCTATAATAAATGAGGGGGGTAAAACTGCACCTCCGTTGTGTATCCTCCACTCCATGTTGATGGCAATTCTTGCGTTTAATTGAATTGAATTTAATAGCCTACTTTGCTTTTGTTACTTTAGCGAGTTTGCCATTAGTGGCGAACGAAAAACCGAATTAAGATTCTTGATTAATTTTCTTAATTGGGGATGAAAAAAGTAAAGCCACGGCAAGCAAATGAAAACATGGCTTTTGGAATGGGCACCAAAATACAATTTTACTATTTAAAGAGGATGGTATTCAAACATGCTCAAGATGTCGAATAATGTACTACGAATGCATCAAATAGGCTTTACGGCAAGCATTTAAATCCCCCATGAGTCTTTCCCACAGATAACCTTTAGAAATTGCTACATTTTTCTTCGTTAAAAGCCCTAACATGAACAGACGTTCAACGTGAGACCTTGCCAAAACCTGGGTTTGTACTTGACGATGGCAAAGGCTGTCTTAAATTTTCATGATGACTTTGTTTAAAGTGTGACCGGAGTAACAAAACAGGTTTAAAAGTTACAAAAAGGTGAAGTCGACTTCACCTTTTTGTAACTTTTAAACCTGTTTTGTTGTATATGTTGTTGATCAACAACATATACTATGCAAATAAAAATCAATTGTTGTGTATACACATATGTAACTGAACTTTTTTTTTTTAAATATGTGTGAAAATTAGATTTGGAACAACATTAATTCAGCTTAATTAACTACTGCCTAGTAGGACAATTACTGCCATGCAATGCTTGTTCATCCATAGTCGCATAGTACGTGTGGATATGTTATGGCATCACATAAGGGAGTTAAATTTAAATTCAAGTCAACAGTCAATTCCAGATACGGTATTCGCATTGAATAATAAGAGTCGAAATCGTAGGCTTGAAATAATATTACGTCAAAAGTTTAAAGAGGCGATAAATTGTTTTGCAAAGCAGTTTGTAGTGTTATCCAAATTCGGTGAAAATAGCTCAACCAAATAAAAGGATTATTAAACTTTCAAAATTTCGGAGAATCAGAATATATGCTTGTGTTTAAATTAGTCGAGTCGCCAGAACCGATTTACTGAAACCCATGAAACAAATGTAAATAGTCCAGACTCGTGCTACTTGTGTGTACACCTCTGATGTACACGTATACGTATGTATATGTATTAGAATGTAAAAGTTAAAGTTTTTGGCTAAAATAATAGAGTTTGTACCAGTCAACGTTATGGAATTAAACGATAACGAGAAATATCGGGGCCGCCCGCGCTGTTTATCGTTATCGTTTCGTTAACGTTGGCTGGCTCAAACTCTCTTATACTGTATGAATGACAAATTATCTCCCTTAAATCTAATCGATGATTAATGCAACTTGGAAGCATTACCAATGTCTAACAGAATTCCCCTGAAAGGGTTTTTCCGTATAGCCATGACTGAAAATACCTCTTATATGCCAGTATTTTAATACATTTTTCATTGCAAATCTGGACAGAATACATTTCTGTAGAAAAAAAAAGGTTCCATGTCCGAAGTTTTATGGATTTTGTTTTCTGTAGGGAGTCCCCAGCCAATATCAATCAAGTTGGCACTGATGCATAAATAAGAGTGACGGACTTGTCTTTTGCTGGACAAAAAATAACCGAAAACGACAGAAAGAAAAAAAAACAGTATTGAACATTTAAGCCGAGAAACCAAAAAGGACATCTTATTTGAAACTGCGGACTTTGTTGGAAATAAACTGACGAAATCGAAGTTAGCACCAACATCAATCTCTGGGCTTTTCTCCTTTCTTTCCATTCGCTTATTTATCTTTTTTTTATAGGTTTCAAAGATAAGCCTAACAAAGGCATAAATTTAAGGACATTCGGGAAGTCAATTGACAAAACAAGACATAAACAAAGTGGCTGCTTGGACACGAAACAATTGTTTCTCACCAACACAAAAGTGTTGCCGGGTATTGAATTTGTATGCCAAACAAAGACATATTAATTCGTTCACAACATTGAATGTCCAAACATTAATTCCGGTATATTGTTATTTGCTATTCGAATAAAACGCCACCACTAAATGAGCTGCACGCACATGACTGCATGAGAAGCACATCTCAATTACGAATTCATCAGAACACATACTGAGACATTATTTCGCCTAACGTGTGTTGTTATGTCAAGAAATACATGCACGCTAACGAACCGGAAGATCACCCTTTGAAATATGAAAGGGACAAGGTGATAGACTATTGTAAATGTCAGGCAATTTAGCTCCAATATTTAATAGGGCGCATGCAATGGCAACTTGGTAATTTTTAGAGATATATGACAAGTTCGAAAGATATTTTTCCTATGGTTTTAGAACAAACACAAATATTTACTCAATGTTTTCTGAAAAATTGAAAAACAATAAAGAAATCAAAAAGAAAATTTTGAAATAATAAATATAGAATAAAAAATTACATAAGATAAAAACAGCAACACCCCCAATGAAATTACATTTGTACAAATAGCAATTTAAAAAAAAATTGCTACATGAAGTCATGTCATCAACTATAGAATTCAGTTTGACAATTTGATAACCCCTTTTTATATGTTTTATTTCGGTGCAAAATACTCTTTTCTACCAACAAAAAAGGACATGGTGTAGGGGCATATTCGATTTTAATTTAAGTTCCATCTCCAACAAACACCTAAGGCAATGCCATCTCAAAATGCAGGTCAATTTTTCTGCGCTATAGAGAGAGAGAGAGAGGCCCTCCATGTTGCAAAGAGTAGGATAAAAAATAAGTGAATTTACATGAGAATAAAGACCTTTTATGCCGCGCACTGTCGTAAACTACGATGTTCAAACGGATGGCAACAAAAATGAAATAAATAAAAACGTTGCAGAGATGAAACTGCCAGTTTTATAACTCTGACCACACATTCAATATCTTGCAAAAGCCCTTCTCTACACTTCAACCGTACACTTACAAGACAACAAAATGAATACCAAATAACGTTTATTGGCCACTTTATAAACTTTATCTGATACGAGCATAAGACAGTTGAAATTTAGTGCACGTCGTGGATGCGTTTGGATGCAGCAAAGGAACTTTCCAGACGCCATTAGCATATGCTTTCTATTGATATTCGCAAAATAGATAAAAAAGCGTTGACAGAAATGTTCAAAGAGGTAGTTTGGCCTCCTTATATAGGCCATCTAACCTTATCCTTTTAGGTCTGGATATAAGTTACAGTATGAAAGATTGGTATCAAAATCGACAAGGAGTCTATTACAATGTTCATCCACTTTTGTTGGAGGAACACATCCAAACTTCCAACTCTATATCCCATGACAATGTCATTTCTTATATGTCCTTACCAAAGTCCTCTCTTGAAAATAATACCTCAATCGTTACTTTATATCAGCACTATACTATTTCTATGCATGTAATACATATAGTAAATCTGATGAAGATTGTTCCTGGAAAATGCAGTTTTTCGTAATACATATTCGAAAATTTATTATTCTGCTACCAAAGAATGAGTCGATTAATAGTTTTGAAAGGTATTATCTGATTTAAGGAAGTTCAATTGTCTTTATAAATAATTATTTTATGAAGCATCTCACTGCAGAGTTGGAAAGAGAGGTAAAATATATAAGAATTCTGATTTCCGAATATCCGAATATGACTACACGAAGCTCTACTTGTTTTTTATAAGAAATTTTCCTCTCTTGAGAAATTAAAAAAATGAAAATTACATACTTAGGTATTTTGATTCAGTTCATTAATTTTACAAAGACCAAAAACACCGCATCATATTTTCCCTCTTGCGTTTCAAAAATTAGATTAGCTTCAATTCCATAACAGTTTTCCCTTTAGAAAACAACACGTGGGGAATTTGGAAGATGACTACAGAATATGTCCAAAGAATTCGTTCATACGATAATTTATAATCAAAATTCAACGAATCAGTCATGGGATAAACGTGGAGTTAAAGAAATGGAATAAACTAGCATCTGTTATTTAAAACAGACTAACCTAAAATTGCATAAAACATTACCCTCATGCATTAATAAATGAAAAAAACATGGTTTAAAATGTAAGTCATAATACTTCGCTTAATCTATTTTCATTTCGAAAAATTTCCGAAATACAGACTTAAAAATTCTTAATATATCCCTGTCAGGTTCGATTTTTGTCTTAATACTGCTGACCGACTAAAGCTGATGCTTCTGGGTTTTTTAAGACATTTTCGTTTTAAGCTTAACGGCGCTTTCGATGAATTTTACGAGGTTCATGCACTAACTCAAAATCTCGTTATTACTTTTTTTTTTGCAAAGACAATGAAGCTGAAAACCGCAATCTAGGGCTAGAGCGCCACTGGAGCATAAATGAATAATTTCGCCAAGAGGATGGCATCATTTTTGCATGATGAAATCCGGAAAATTCAATATGGAAAAGCTTGTAAAAAAGTAATGATCGATTTCAAGGATCAGCGTGCATCCATTTTGTATAGGTCCAAACGTGATTTCATGTATAAAGGCAGCCAAAATCTCAAACGAGATGCTTACAAGTAAATTGGACCAGTTTGCAAAACCTGGTGGCCAAAAATATTTATATTCTTCAGTATTGCGCTCTTCTAGGCTAATTTGATCATAGCAGTAACAAAAAATAGATAATTAAAACAATTTTCCAATGCCCATATCCAAGCTTCCAATACCTGCCATAAGGTTAATACATATATTATGTTCCTGAACATTCCCTCCCATATTTTACGACAACTGCTATTCCATTCAGGAGTTATTAATCCACCACAGAATGGCTCATCAAATAGCCCATTCAATTGCGGCTCGTCCATTTCTAAGAAATGTTAATAATGAAACTCTCTCATTAATTCTACGTCCTATTAAACCCTCGTAATTCAAGGAAAGGAAACTGAACAGAATGGACGTGGGTTGCAAATTTTCATTTATCTAAGTCCATACAATAAGCCAATCTCAACAGCGGCTTAAAGATGAGTAAACATTTTATCATTAAGAGCACCAACCCAAAATATTGCATTTCTAATCGTTTTATGGAATGCAGAAGTAATATATGTTCACTGAAAAAACTCTACATGTATTGAATAGGAAACAATGACAGTCAATATTTCATGGGCAACCCTTTTCTGAAACATGTTTGAATAGAATCATTAAATATTAACTACGAGTTGAATAATGTTGAAATTATTAAAAACATGTTGGATGTTGGCAAGTTACGAAAATGCTTTTTTTGAATTACACCATACCTACCACAAAAACAATGATTACATGTACTCGTATATTAAAAGAGTAAAATGGGCATGCATCCTCAGAACCAGCTTGGAATTGAGAAATTTTGAAAAACAGCCAAGACCAGTGGCAACCCATATTAGCATACAACATAATAAACTGTAATACAGTCGAACCCGCGTAATTGCACACCGATTAATTGCACAGACCGGATAATTGCACATATTCTCTATACCCTGAACTTTTCCCTATGTTTTGTACATTATGTGAACCCGGATACTTGCACACCGAAATCGCACGGTGGAAGCTTCAACTGATTGGACACGTCTGTAGATTAGACAATGTCCATACGATGAAAGACTTGGTCTTTGGCACGATAAGTAAGATAAACAGATAGGGAAATCCCACCAAGTATGGGAATGGATGACGTGCGGTGAGATCTGCAAAAGGCTTGGAACAGTAAATTGACCAAATGGAATGAGTTGGTGAACCAATGGGCGAAAATGATGACGATGATGAAAATTCAGTAGCAATAACGAATCAATGAGCCTTATTGTGCTGAATTTTCGTTTAATAAACATTTCTCTGACAATCGGCGGCACCTGTCACTTGACGCCCCTTTCAATAGGGCTGTCCATAAAGCATTTGACCATCATCACTTCGCCTCGTATACGCGAATGCATCTTGAGGAGATAAATGGAAGACGCCTCGCAATTTCCTCTTTGGGATAAAAGCCCACAAAGGCGAATTGATCCCTCTTTGGGTGGAATATGTGAAATGGCCATAAAATAGCCATCGCCACGATATAAAAGACAGCGGCCATCGCGTTAATGGCAACCCACCTTCCTCGCATTTCACCATCCTACCCACTCCATTTGGGGACTAACGATATATAACTGCGCCCAAATGTGGTCATTTGGTCTCCGAGGGGGATACCTTCGATTTCTAGCTTCATTGGACAACACTGAGGGGTCAGTCGACTAAGCAGATAGGTCCATCGTGCCGGAGTTGGCACTTTTCCAAAGCCGAACGCAGCAGAACGAATGAAACTTCGAAAACGATCGACGACCAAAAGTACGGAATAAAAAAAACCGGGTCCATTTCCTCCTCGCTTGACCCGCAATGCTCAAATGACCAACGACGCTCCCTATAGTACTGAGGCTCTTGCGTCTCTTACAATGGGCGTCGCCATTTCAAACCCGTTTCCTTTATGAGATCCCGACTCCCATCAACGGCGCCATAACTATTAACCCTTTCACCTCATTTTCTAAACTGCCAACATTTTTGGAAAAATATTATCGGGGAAGAGAGGGAGCTAGGCGTCAGCTGCGCATCAAGCGGATAATTTAGCAGTTTTCCCAGAGCGCAATCGTAAGGGGAAATCTAGAGAAACGAACCATAGTATACACTCTAAATAAAAATGGTGTTTTGTAACATCAAAAAAGGTGTTTAGACTTATCACAAATACTACACCTTTAAAGGTTTTAAATGAAAATGTGATTTATGACACCTTAAATGCAGCACCAGAAAAAGGTGTTTTGTGACACCTTAAATGTGTTGCTCAATAATACAATTACTTTAAGGTACTGAATAAAATAATAATAGCAATACAAATAATTTTGAACCCCTCAAATAGGTAGGAGATGCTAAAATATGAAGAAAATATTAGTTTGCCTACCCCCAAAATTTTGTAATTCAATGTAAATTTCAGGAATTTCCTTTCTTATGATACGATTATTTATATAAGGTGCTATACTTTATGTAAACGATGTCATTTGTTTATGAAAGCAGTGACTATTGGAAAGAGTATCCCTTTCAAATTTTCAATAGTGGCGCCACCTATGATCTGCCAGCTCCAAAACTTTTAAAAGTATTACAAATGTGCATTTCATATTAAACACCACTCTTTAGTCTTGAAGTCGCCAGTAGGTATTTTTAAACACCTAACAAAAATAAAATACCTTAAACTGAACATTTTAACACCAATGGGTGTTTCAAAACACCCATTTTTACCAGTGTATAGGGATGATGAAATCTGGTCCTATAAAGCGACTGGTTCCATTATCCTATTTTAAGTGGTTATAATGCGGTTGTTCTTGATCATAACATCCAGTGGTATCGTTATCCTGAATTACCCTACTACCAATTTTAAAAATGCAAAAATCACTCCTGTTAAGTGTTTTGCATAGTGCCGACATACATTTAATGCTGCGATATTAACAGTTTTCGTAAATGCTTTTCTTGTGCGCAAACAAGTACACGAGCGTTTATTCAGTTTATAGCGTAAACAACGAAATTTTATATCAGAGGCAAGTAATTCTGTTATAGAAATAATCCGAGTAATTTCATTATGAAGTTACGAAATGAAAATATCTGAAAACGTTTGCATTACTTCAGTATTTTTATACTTGAAACAATATATGCAAATTCGTGTTAAGTATACGGTATATAATGAATGACGCAAAAGAAGAACATATCTGATGCACGTTTTGCTTATTTTACACATATAAACTTAATACAATGTAGTTTCATTATCAATTTTGTCTCGTTTCGTAGACAACTTTTTATGCTGTTTTCATTTACAGAGCACAACTTGATCACGCTGTTTATTATTTAGCAAAATCTTGTGATTAAAATCGGTGCGAATCAAAGCTGGCAGTAAGCACAGATTATAATCACGCGTATACTAACGTGTCAATTTGGGGATTTTCATTAGGCGCAAATGGACAAACCGACAATTATTTCGTAGGAAGAAGCTGTCGTTTTGCCATTATTACTTAGCTTTATTTTCAGCTATCATCTCGTAATGAACACGCCGAAATGGTAATATTGAAACATTATCACCAAAGGCGCGTTTGATGAAGGGACACACGTATACATTGACGTTAGGAGCAAACACGTATACAGAAGATCAAAGGCACGAGTCAAAACAAACCATTCTCAAACAGCTTTTGTTTTCCGATGCTTTGTTATCAAATATCTATGCCTATATGATATCAACTCATGGCACATGACAATGGCTCGTCATTAATAATGACATCGTATTCAGGATATACTCAGGATGTCAATGATGCAATCGCAAAGCCTCCATCGGTCAACTGCACCATCATGATATCTTTGTGCATTGAACGAAATGAAGAATATTCCATTGTGTCACGTTGTTAATACTGTTTATGGATCAACCTTTTAATCAGTTTACATTTGAAGCCCTGAGTGCTTTTTCTAAAGAAACCACAGCTAGATTTGTTAACCCTGTCAAGCACGGAGTTACACCAAATGGAGCTCCAGGACCATTGGTCAAAATATGAAAATGTAAACTTCCTTCAACTTCACTTATACAGTTTCTGAAATATTTATCTGAACACATTTTCGTTATACTAAAACTAGTGCGTATAATAAGAAATAAGCTTTAGCCTGTAGGCTTGTGGACTAGTGCGCTCTTTACATTTCTGACAGGCCTTGTTAAATATATATTTATATGGGAAATCATGACATTGGACTTCCATTATTAGTGTCATGAGCAGTTTTTGATGTCCAAAGCTATAATACCGATCAAGGCTTATGCGCTTCGCTATTTCCAAATATAGCTCATCTTTTATACAGTGTATGACGTATACGAAACGTCAGAATTATCTTAGCATGTATCAAGCACAAATCATACCAAATCCCCCGACTTTCATTGGTTATCCAAAATGTTTAAATTTATATTTTTTTATGCTCATGAATTACAATTTGTAACTTTCATTTGTTAATCTCTATATTCAGACTATTTTAAGACAGTTTGTAAACATCTATTTTAGAATTTGTAGAAACAATTTGTAGAATATGAGTCTTATCCTAGCTAAAACTGCAAATCAAATATTTAAATTTGCAAATGTGTAAACGAAAGGAAACACAGATGTAAAAAACCTTTTTGGAAACACAGATTTAAAAAAACATGCATTATCTTAATAAATCAGAAATAAAACAAAAGTACAAAAGATGCTCAGATCAATTAAGATATACAATCGTAAATGTCTTGGATATTTTTAAGATACGAAAAACAACAATCTGCTGCATCTGTTTCACCAAATTTAAAGTCTTTTTTGCTACTCATGCTTGACTACAACAAACCTGAATATCAAACGCATGTTTTGTGTTTATATCTTTAAACCAGAAAGAAAAAGGTAAAAAACATGTGGTGCAATCGAATCATCTGTTTGTCATATTGTTCGAGAACAAAAATCTCATCATGTTTTAAGATAGTTTTATTTACCAAGTCATTTTTGTCACTTGATCAATTTTTCAGATCCTCGAAAGCCAGATAAAAAATCTGCACTCTCGTGATTTCCCGGATAAAAAAAAAAAAACTCGAGTAAATAAAAACTAGATCTAAGGGCCCGTATTTCACTGCCCTGGTGATGAAATAGTAAATCGTTTGAAATTTCATTCCCTTTCAAGCGATGAAAGCCTATTCGTTCAATGAGGATCCTCCGAAAACTGACAGCGTGAATACCAAATCCGCTTTCTTAGAAAACGAACGCCTGGAATCTGGGTTTCTCTTCCTATAGGGCTGACACACCCGAAAACGCAAAAAGAAAGCAAAACTGCACGGTTCAGCAAAAGCAAGGATTGAAGGAATAAAGAAAGGCATTCTAGACCAAACTTCCGCGAATTGAAAATCCGAGTGTTCCAGATTAGATTATTCGGAGGCCGTTGAATAAGCGTTGCCGAGGGACATTCATGCAGGGTCTCCAGAGGAAGAAGACAGACAGTTGGTCCACCGCCCCTATAACCCAACTCTCTCTTCATTTTTTTGTATGTCTCAATGTGTTGCTCTTGTTTTCATCTTCTTGGTGCAACGAGCAATACAAACACTTCTGAAATTCTAACAATAACATGTTGCCCTTACACTAACAGGCCGCTCTTAATTCCAGCTTCGAGCAAATTGAACCTCCCGAAACACGGGGCTTGTGGATGAAACAATTGATTTCGGTGTCATGACGACCGTCCAGAAATGAAATATCCGAGGCGATGAGGGAAATCAATGAGAAATCCTAATTTGGCCATATTGGGGCTTGCCCATTAACGAGGTGTTATTGGTGGCCGGATGACATGTGGGAAGACATTTTTAAAATTAATTGCATTGATCAAATTCCAATAGGAAAACAATGGCGACAAGTACGCGTTCCAGTAATGGATGGTTTTTCCCACTTGCGTGTGTGCGGTCAAGCCCTGATGACCAGAACTAATAAGTAAACTCTAAGCATTCTGACAAAAAAAAAACCCATATATACTGTACAGTCAATATCATAAGAGAAATTCTTCTCCAAGAAGGAAATCAAGCGTTCTGGTGGCTATTGTTCAGTCCATTTCCAGTCATTGTACATTGTATAACTGCAGTATGGATATTGTGAAGTGACCAATTAAATATTATGGTTCACTGATTTGTCCAAGCACATTTGTGAGGGTAAGAAGATCAGACTTTCATTGTCCAATATCGTAGTGAAAATATATGATGTTACACCTTTCAAATTATAAGCTGAAATATCTAAATTGGATTGCGAACTTTGTGACCTAAACAACTAAATTCTAATTTAAAATAGAACATCCAATTGAATACATGGAACGTATCAATGTTGTCACTTACCCAAAATCTTAGAGCAAACAACGGCGAAACCAAGACATCAACCAAAATATTTGCAACAATAACTTACCTATAAAGAAAAAAAAAATATTAAAAGATATTAGTAAACAATATATTGTAATAAATTGTAATTGTAAAATGTTGATCCATGCAAATTAGCAACACTATTATGGATATGCTCGCCATAACGGTAACCATTGAATCATTAGGTGGATAATATTGGGCCCTATAATATTGTATCCTTTATTTATTTTTTATAAATTTAGGTCACTCTATAGCTGGATAAAAAAAAATCAAATATGACTCCAAAAATGCGACTTGTTTTCCGAATGGTGAATTCGCGCTGTTGTATCTGAAATGGCAGGATAACCCCAAGGGCCCCTATCGTCGTAATGGACATGAGTTTTTTGGATCTCATCTTTTGTCTGTTTTGATGGATGAGGATAGCTTTATAATGTAGGAATTAGGTTTCAATCAGGGGTGAAATTACCAAGACTACTTACTTATTTTTGACCGCATGATCACAATGACCAAATGCGTGCACGAGGACTCTAGGTAATACGGATAACTTTCCGTGTAATGGGAATAAAAAATTGGGAAAAAAAATACCGCCAACGAGATATAATATATATTTTTTATATGGGCATATGTATGTCCATTTTGAAACATGTTCATTTTGAAAACAATGTGTTAGAATGAAATATTTCAACATACGTGTATATAATATCATGTGGCTATTATTTCTTTGATGCTTAAACATCATTCGACACTTATGTTAGTAGTAAAGATAGTATGTTTAGTTTTTATTAAATGGTTTTGTTATTCGCAATATATTATGCTTATACGTAATGCATACGTAGGTGTTATTTTTCCTTTTGTATTGAAATTATCTGCAAAACTTCCTTTATTAATCTGCATGGGATCAAAACTTGTTAAATTATGCAAATCACGATGTTTGAATTCGTATTTTATTTGTTTAAGTTAGGCAAGCTTACAATTGCATCCAGACTCTTATTTGTTCTGCAAAGCAAAGAATAACAAATACATGTCTGGATAGCTGTTTCGTATAAAGTATTCCTAAAATTCTACATCTCAATCAATTGACGATGGAAGCCTTTAGTTTTGTACTTTTCGGAAATATATTTTTTTAGTAAATATAGGAGTAGCGTATTGTTAATATTAGAGAGATTGAGCCAGCCAACGCTTTAACGTTAATCTTAACGTTAGAGGCGGGAAGAGAAGAACCACGCATGCACACTGATGACGTTCTGTTAGTTCACTGGGTAGTTCAGTCCGTGGCGTCTCCCTTCCCGCCTCTAACGTTAAGGTTAACGTTAAGGCGTTGGTTGGCTGAATCTCTCTATTCTTTTTTTGGAATATAACAATAAACCACAACACTAAATAATTATAAATAAACAGAATTAAAAGAATAGGAATAAAAAGCTTGGTTTTTTTTAAAAAATTGGAAAACTTGTTGCTTGCTACATGCATATTTGAGCATGACTTGTAGGATGATTTTTAATGACTGTTTTCAGCAAAGGATTTATAGAAATTTGAGTTTCCTTTTTCAAATTACAAAAGTTTTCAAGTCAAGCAGACAGCTAAAGCTTGTACCCCATACATAACATTTTTCCTTTGACAGAGTAACCGTGATTAATATAAATAATGCTCCGACGCAATGCCTTTGGGGAATTCATGGCATTATTTAATTGCTTTTGTTTCAGGCGTGCATTAAGGAGACTATTTTTTTCTTCACATTTACGAGTTGAGCTTCTGGAAAAAAAAAGAGTTTCATGGACCCGACGTGCGCGTCATCATTCATTTATTATGATACGTGTAGAAAATGCAAGCAACCGGTGGAGAATTTATGACAGATTCGAGTGCAAACCTCCAAACCATCATTTCTATATATCTGATAACAAAACAAAGAGGGAGACATATTAAAAACCATAAAGGTAACACTATAGGAAAAGAAAATTGCATAACTTTTTCTATAAGCAAAGATAAAACAGCTGGAAGCGAAGCTTGGCAACAAGCCCATTGACGCACAAAGACTTTTTGATTGAAACCAAGAAGACAGGAAAAAATGGTCTAAATAAGCTTATGCATGCAGGGTGTTGTAGAATTTCATTTTTCTATAAATTACTAACTTATAGCATGAGTTTTTCTAAATTTAAAATTTATGGAATTGCCAATGATAATAGACAGTTTTAGCATGTCAACTTCAATTCTAATGGCGGGAAGGGATGAACCACGCATGCGCACCCATTATGTCCAGTTAGTTCATTGGGTCCCTTTCCGCCATTAAATTTAAGGTAAGTATAAAGACGTTGGCATGCGAAAACTGCCATAGGTAAAACACGGCAAAGACAGTTATCAAGCAAAAACTATTAAGAAAATATGTAGTTTTATAAATAATCTTCATACCATATCTGTTTATTATAAAATATGTTAGCAATTCATGAATTACAATTTTCGTAAAACGTGTCTACAAGTTTATCAGAAACTTGTTAAATAAAATTGTATAATTCAATTAAAAAGACTAACTTTAAATTTAGAAATTTTCAGATTAGTGCAAACTAATTAGAATCAGGCACGAAGACCATTTTAACAGTTAATTATACGTGTGCACATATGTATTTATAAACTACTTTTTTCAGTTGATGTAATTAGTATCAAACATTCGTTTTTAACGCTGTAAACATAGAAGCAATGTCATTTTTGCAAACTAGCAACACGAACGTACGTGTCAGGGATTACTGAAAGTAGGATTGGGCTATGTACAGACTTAACTAGATCCATGATGCAGTTGTATAGTAACGCGAACATAATTACAAAGGTAAGATTTTTATCCTCAATTACATTTTAAGAAAAAAAAAACACGTTCAATTCACCCGCCTGATGTGCAATGGAGTGATCGTTGCAGAAAAGTAAGTCATCTATTCTTAAGACCAAGATTTTAGACATGATTCACATAGGTTTTGCCTTATCAATTTTAATGTAATAAATTAGTGAGTAAGATCCAACAAACAAACTAGTCATCTGGCAAACTCAAGGATCTTTGGGATATTAACCAAAATGTTACATTTTCCTGTTTATTTAATCTTATACTAAATTAAAAAAAAAATATTGAAATACTTTTAAATGAAATTCCGAAATGACAGATCGTAAGAGATGACAAGTACTTTTCAAAATATCAACATTTTAAATGAGTTAAACTTGATATTTAGAAGAAAAAAAAGGTGGTAGCTATTTAAAGTTAAATTTCATAATTTTGAAAAAATACATCATGATCCTATTCTACATTTTTCGTTAATATATAGACCATATCTTGACCAATTACCACAATATATTTCCAAGGGTTTTTCGAAGAAAATTTCCCAAATCGGGCAGAAAATTAAAGCATAAACTGTGAGATTTTTAACACGAATTTCTACTATAATTCCCAATTTTCAAAACTACTGGGCACACTTAAGTTGCATTGACACCAGCAATGTATTTAAAATATTCATTACTCTGCAGTGAAATCTATTTAATCCATTAGGACGGATATCCAGGTTGTGTAGCTAAAGCAGTTTTGAAAAGCTTTTAGCATTAACTAATTAAATTGATTACAAGTGGTGCATATGACCTCTGTATACGAGTGATAAAAGCATGACGAAAACCTATGCACTAATGAATCATTTTCACCAATGGATTTCTAGAGATTAAATGTGAAAGTTACCATTGCTTTCATATAATGCTACCTACAAACGACAGTAATGTCTTACATGAGATAGTTTTTCTGATAATGAATTATATGATAAGGAATAATTAATTACCAGCATGCTTTACTGAACAGCATTCATGTAATGCAAAATTTCTGTCAAATTGAAGATATTCGAGATGTAGTTTTTGAAGATATTTTTTTGTAAAATTTGTGATCATATTATATTCAATATGTCGTCATTTTTTCCTAAGTTAGTAAATGTACTAAAGCATTCCACGCTTTAAGCTATTAAATATATTAAATTTACGTGGGTTTTTCGTTCAGAATTCTTCGCTTACTTTACAATTTCAATGACAAATTACGTTAAACAGATTTAATGAAGGAACTAGAGGATGAATCCCGCCTTCGTATCCTCATTAAAAGCTCTCATCCAATTTTGACATAAAACCCCAAAGCAGGGGTTTCCATAGGGAAATTAACTAACTTTCAAGGCATTTGCATTGAATTTATTGAGCTTAGATGCTCGTATAGCATAGTAGTAGCATATGCCGAAAAAGTGAACTTGAGACGAAGGGTCTTCAGCCTGTGTGCCATGGAAACTGAAATTTTAACATCAATAAAACCTGCTTCTGAAAATCAATCTTTTTCGGTTGTGTACACAAGATGTAAGGGTCTCCGTAATAGACCTCGGTCTGATCTTTAAATCCCAAGACTAAACAGTTCTTTTTTCCCCTCTCACCCATTAAGTTCACGAACGTACAAATATTAAAAAGGAAAAAACGCACCGTGTTTGATGTCAACACAGGTCACCTGTCCTCCCAATTACAATCCGAGACGTCAATAGTTTATCATCGCCCATGAGGAAAAAAAATCGATCGGTAAAAGCATTATGACAACGGAAAGTTGGGAGGGAAAAAACGTAATTCCTATTTTTGCATCCAACAAGTCATTGGTGAATATTTTCCATAAACATACAAAACATCTGGTGCCAAGAGAATGATTATAGTTACGAATTGGTGTAGATGTACCGTATTTTCTAGGTTCACCCAATCATTATTCCCGGGAAACATTTGGCCAACATTTGTAAAGAATTACGAGTAGTTGATTTGAGGAAACGTTCGGCAATATCACGCTAAAATTTCACGTTTTCTACGTGGGTTATCATCACCGAAATCCCATTTCCTCCTCTGACAGGGCTTACCATCGAACCTTTTACTCTATTGATTGCAACTTACCAAGATGAAAATTCCCTTTCTTATTCAAAATACGCGCAAGCCTTATCAACGGTGAAGCCAATTTCCTCTACGGCAAAAATCCCATTTCCTCATCCAATAGACATCCTACAACCCACTAGGTGGTGCTACCGTCACCCTCTTCAAATTCCAACTAGTTTCAGTTACTGAACACTATAGTTGCACATGACTCATGTATAATTCAGTCCTGGATCGACATTGCACGTGATGAAACTATGATGGCTTCTACAAAAGTTAACAGTTACAGATTGCCATAAAACTATCCTAAATATATTTACGAGCTGTCATAAAAAGTTTTTTACTGTTTCTATGTCCCAAGAGTCTAATTTATTAATCAATCTTAATTACCGGGACGAATTATTTTAGTAGGATCCTGTTTATGTTCCTCACGCGTGTAATTTAACTAAATGTTACCCCAAAACAAACTTTTTCTTTCAATCAAGTTTTTTTCAATGAAAATTACTAGTTGAGTTCTAAAACATTTGATGAAATTCGTTTTTGGAGGTGTTTCGGTCAAGTTATACATCCTCGCTTTAATAATAGAAACAAGGGATTTAGAAACCTCAAGTTTTGAACAGAGTTGTGCCAGATTTGTTTAGCATAAACTTCGGTGAAAAACGCTTTTTATCAAGTTTATGCTGGGCCTAACATGCCTTCAGGTTCTTTCGGGTCTTTGTATTTGTTTTGGCAGCAGTGTATAAAATATTCATACAAGGAGGCATTTGAAAAGCGAGAAAAAAAAATTGAATTTTTATGATGTTGCGTTACACTGTCAGTTAAAAATAAAAACAAAATTTGCTCGACTTTCCAAACATGCGCTCGTGATAAACCAAAACAAAAAACACTGCTTTTTATGCAAATATAAAATGGGGATAAGCAGCTCAAAAATACTGACAGGCAGATAAGCAAATTCAATAGCAGCGCTCAAAACTGATCAATGCTCGGGAGAAAATAATAAAAAAAAACAGAACAGACATTCGAGTGGAATGTTAGTACACAAAATAAATTGCGAAAGGAAAGCACTAATAAAAAAATCAATACATGAACATATTCTTACCAACTTGTTCTTATCAACAAACTAGATAAAAATTATATTTCAAGTAAAATGCAATGTAGATTAAATAATTCTTTGACGTCAGACATTTACAATGGCAGTCAAAGCATATTTGACAAGCCGTAATAGTCTTAACTTCGAAATATTGCATTAATGTAGATTCTTAATGGCTCATTAAACGGAATGGAGATATGACAGCTCCGCTCAAATTGGGCGCAGCGATATTGTTATTGGGCAATAGAACAAACGATTAGCTATAATGGAAAGTCGTGGTGTACTTTAGCGAGACAATTAGTCCGTTTCATAGTCAAATCGATACTGTAAAAAAAATGGATCCCTTTAAAACACGCTTTTATTGTTATTTTGTGGTGTACGTGCACCACCTGCCATACTCTGGTTTTGATCTCATATTACCACAGTCAGACTATAATGGCAATCAACACTGGCGTTACATTTGATAAGTTTGGCAAATGTAAAAATGGATACATGTTCAAGAATAGCGTTGATCATTTCAAAGACTGTTGAAGTGACATGAAATATTTGAGAGACCCCCTACATTGCCAATGACAACGTTAATTGGTTCTCCCGCAACGACAACTTTATTAAATAATGATTGACATGCATTTTGTCAAAGATGAAATTTAAACTGTGGCGAGTATAAAAAATACCAGGATAACTCTTCCACCATAATATTACCAGGTCTTTAGGGTCTGGTAATATCCTCCATTTTGGATTTTTGAAATTTTCATTCCTCTCTTCCCGCCGCTAACGTTAAGGTAACTATAAAGACGTGTGGCATACGAAAACTGTCTAATAATTAATAGACAGTTTGTGCCACCCAACGTAAACATACGTCTTTAGACTGAGCATTGATTTGAACTACCCAATGAACTAACTGATAGGCCATGCGTCTCCTTTCCCGCCATTTACAATTAAGGTCAGTCTAAAGACGTATGCTTACGTTCCGTGGCACTAACTGTTTATTGAAACATCACCATGAAAATAACGGCATACTCCCTCGTGTAATTCTTCCATTACACTCTATTTTTCAATAGAAAATACAACCAATGTCAATCATTAAGTTTTCCTTTAAGTTTTTTTAAAAATTGGAACTAACGTGTGATTTGCCTGGAAACAACTGTAGAAAGCAGCATTAACCACATGCAGTAAAGATAAACGACCTGGGAATCGAACCCAAGATCTCCCAATTGAAAGACGGATTGCCTATCCACTACTCCACCTAGTTCAGTCACTCAATGTAATGATGACTTTCAAGTGGCGTATGAGATAAGAAAGTTTCTTTACTTTGAGGTAAAATTCGAAAACAATTTTTGCATCTCAAGTTTACTGGATATTTCCTTGTAATTTTATTCTAACTTTCCGGCAAAACTTACGAATTTTGTTAGCTGTGAAGTTCTATACTGATCCATTTTCTTTCCTGGCAAATACTTGGCTATCACTGTTCCTTTGGCTTTGTTTGTCTTGCCCTACAAGTTAATGCCGTTGGCTCCCTTGTCTTCTGTCTCTAGGGCTTTCCATCAGCTGACCTTATAGGACTTCCCAGTAAGGTCGTCAACTATAGACTGGATCATTGTGATGCCAGCAATCCTTTTTCGCATAGTTGTCACTCAAAAGCGCTTTAATTTCACTTTGAGGTCTCTTTATGAACCATACTCAAACCAAGTAAGAAAGTTCTTGGCACATCTCACTACATATGCTCAAGCTTTTGATGAACCGTTAACGCCCATTGATGAACGGCTGTGACTTGTCGCATACCAAGCAACAGCACTCCAATTAAGGTCGATTGCATAATCTTTATGGAAGAGTCTTCTTTCTTACAAGTTTCCTCAGCCGAAAAATTGTCATCGCCATATATTGCAACACGTGATCAATCTTATTTCGCTCATCCCCGATGATGTTTTCCGTTTCTTATTTTCTCCTCATACAAGTATGAACGTGTCGGAAATCAAACTAAGAAATACTGGATAATGGATGGAGATTTAAGCGAGTGGCAACCAGGGGATTCACCGTGAGTTATTTCCATCCCAGAGGCAAGCTCATCCTCATTTTTCAAGGCATGGTGGGATAAGACGGGTGACGGAATGACACGACAAAAGGACATTTTTTATCCCGCGAAAATACACGTGTCGCGGACGACGATCGCGTCGAAAGCCAATCGCTCATCGGAGGGAGAAATCGAGGGAATCTGTCCTGCAGGAAAAACTACATTGAAATGGTGTGTCAAGTGTTAATCAAACATGGCAAGCCCATCAAGTACACGTTATCAGTCCAGCAACACTCGCGGCGTTCACGATGTCCTTTTGGGCGGCAGGGTCGCCCATCATGGGGATAAAATTAAGGCTAAATGATAAGGACAAGAATCTGGCTACTTTAAAAAAAGAAGGAATGACCGCCCAATCAATGTACGTATTTAGGATGGCGAGTTTGGAGTTATTTACGACCAACATGTTTTACCGAAGCGTACACCGAAGGCTGAATAATTTAAAGATTTTCCTTTTTATGGGCAAAAGTGTACGAGCAGTGTCCCAGCTTTATGGTTTAATCAAAAACTTTTTCACAGCATACACAGATAAAATCAGGGAATTTTCTGAAATATATACATATGTACATAGTATATCATTAACATTTTTAACATATCACTTCACCAGAGGCCAACTTGCCATCGGGCTGCCACTGGTGTAGGATATTGCAATTCGCACATGCTTTTGCTTCATTTTTTGGGGGGTTTTCCATAGTCTGGAACAAAACCAATATCTGGCATTATATTATTTCAACATTATCCATCTATAATATTCCAACATCATCTATCTAAAATATTCCAGTATTATCCATCTGTAATACTCCAACATTATTCATCTAGAATATTCCAATAATATCCATCTACAATATTCCAGCACTATACATCTACACAAGTTGAAAAGCCAAAAACCTTTTTCTTTAAAATTCCTACTCAGCAAGTATGATTTATTAGCATATTTCAACTTTATCCATCTATAATATGCCAGCATTATCCATCAGTAATATTCCAATATTATCCCATCTAGAATATTCCAGCATTATCCATCAGTAATATTCCAATATTATCCCATCTAGAATATTCCAGCATTATCCATCTATAATATTCCAGCATTATCCATCTGTAATATTCCAACATTATCCATCTAATATTTGATCATTTTTGGTGTAATTCTTGGAAATTGAACTTTCCAAATGCAATAAAGTTTGTGCTGCAGTTTGTAAAACTAACTAACTTCTTTCTTAAAGAACAATGGGTTAAAACAACTAATACGTCTATAGAATAAAAAACTTATATTGGGGTTTACCGAGAAAACAACAGTCATATGTGAACGTATTATTGTCGTGCTAAATGGTTATTAGCAAATATGGGAATATGACATACTAGTGCATGTGCACAGAAAACATTGCTCAAAGTCATCTGTAACTTATTCATTTTTTCACATGACAAAACTAACGTGTTTTTTCTTCATACTTTAAAAAGCGGGTCGCTTTTTAATATCGGTGTGTGCAAATTATTGCAATCTGCACCAAACTGGCTGCAGCAGCTGTGATTTTCCCATCAGCGTGGATCCACCGCCGTTATTATTATACAATTACGAATTTTCTCTCCTCGATATGCGTGTACGGTATACAAGGGCATCGCAAATAGATCTTAGAGTGACTACTCAGGGTGGAAAAAAATTATAATGAGCGCCGCCATTACAGGCAGCTAAATTGGTTTGATGCCAAAATGTTCCCAAATGAACGCGCATTGATGAACGGAACGAGCTCAGAGCGTTAATACAACAACTGAACTCAATGTCTATTGCATTTTGAGTTGTTTAAATAAAAGTAGGTTTGCAAAATCAAATAAAAGAACTTGATTAAATTTGGATTTCCATTTTTAATGAAGGGACTGTGTAAATATTGCACCTGCAGATAGGAAAAATTGAGCTATATATGCATTGGAGGCTACATTTGTCGACATTGATCTACATTATTAACTCGATGCATCTTGATCAATCATGTATTAGCATATTAATTAGTACTAAAAACTTTCAAAGGTTGGTTATTAGCAAAGCAGGCTAGCCAAACGTCATCAATTCCAGGAAACGAGATTATAGCTTAAAATCAAAATGTTTGCATAATGCAGTACGATTGTTATCGACTAACTAACAATAACGAGTTGAAGATTGAAAAGCACAAAATTTATGATTTCCACTAACACATGTACATCAATTATAATTAGAAGAATACGTTTGAATATGCACATTTACAGATTATCTAGGCTAGACTTTTATCGAACCCCATGAGGAACTTAACATATGTACGAGCATCTACATATATAATCATGTCTTAAATATTCATACTTTCAGCCTTTTAGAATTCATTGAATATAAGTAGGATGATATATATTGTATATATACGTACGTGTATTGTGTGATTGAGGAATTCAAACTTTATCTTTCATACATTAATTCATGCTAATGTTGCCAATAAATTGCGCAATATCACTCTGAGGATACAGTATAACATGGCATTTCTGTAAATCATATCAGCAAAATACGTTATCACACAACATATAAATGTAGGTCGCTTCACTGCAGTACAGCTCTGTTATGCAGCGGAGCTACCATTTGACGTTTCCCTCAGTTCTTAAAAAACATTGTAACATGTTTAATTAAATGCCAACGAAGACCAAAACAGTTGATTTCATACAACCAGTCCATTTTCTTCCTTTTCCTAATTTGACATTTTGTCCTAAGTGTTACAGGTCAAAAGTTATTATGTGGATTTCAATCTAACAACATCAGTGGATACGTGACTTCCTATTTAAATACATTAACAGAAGTTTCATAACCATAAGATTTAAGAAAAAAATTGGGGTTGATATGGGAATTCTGGTCTACCCTGTATATAATATTCATAACAAACAAATGCAATGAGAAAACAAAGCGTTTGATTTAAATATTATTCAAACAATAATTCTCTTTCAAGGTATTATTCAAGGTAATTAATTCAAGGTAATATTCTCTTATATTTCTAATTTCTCGTATAGATGATACTTAAAATGCCCCATTCTGTATAAGGCTAACATTTATCAAAGATTCCTTTCTCAATATAGAGCGCAAATATTTGATGTAATCCCCTTGTATACTTTCAGTATTTTAATTTTAAGTAAACCAACCGATTTCAACAACTGCCAATAACTGCTGATCAATGAGCGTATGGCAAAATAATCGTGCTATAGATGTGGTTTATAGTTGTTTGTTTGAGTCTTCAAGAAATCAATGTCAGATCCATGGATATGAACGTGGACTGAAGTAGCATGTAGATAGCAACAACGAAGAGAGGAAAAAAGTAATTGAAATTCACGCTGAATTGAATGTGAAGTGGCGAATTTCATGCTTGACTTAAAGAGCTGCATTTTCAACACTTGGAGAAGCGCTAATTGGACCATTTGCATGTGAGGGACACTATATACACTTCTTCCATTCGTGATATGACAGAAGAACATAAGTTCGCATAAGTAGAAAGACATTGCAGCTATTTCGGTATTTTTCATTTCAAAAGAAACAGGCACATGCAATGATTCCATTATTTATACATCGGCAATTATGTATTGATTATTTAGATGCACAGCTTTAACTCTCTTTCTCTCGCGTGATCCTATTTACGAAAAACTTGAAAAATCAAAAAGAAAAATCTAAGACTTAACTTTGACAGAAAAAAAAAGAAGATCGACTTATAGGTGACATTTGTCAGAGAGCCTGATTAAACTTTCAATATCAGGCTGCAGCATCACAATCCCTGACTTTTTAAAATTGAAAATCGATGGTTATTTTCAGAATATCAAACGATCAGAGAGAAAATCGTGATAAAACTGCTGTCAACAGTGTCAGTCAAACATACTAGCACATAACACCCTGTAATAAACATGTTATCCGAACTGGGTTTTGTATATGATATATAATTACAATTTAAAAGTGTTTCAATGAACTATACTGAATTCAATTATAGCATATTATATTTCTTATTGAACATTATAGTCTTGCAACGATGGTGTCTTATATGCATTACTTTGGGCCATATTCTCAGGCAAATTTATCCTAATAAATGTCGGCGTCAAGTGGAAGGTATGCAACGTTTTTTTTCTTTATTCAAAATGCTCTCTACAGATGGCCTGGATATAATTCGCCATCTTGTGCATAATAAGGATGCATAACGGTTATAGTAAAAATAAATAGCTAAACCCCAAACATCATTGCTGATGTACGCTTTATATGCACGTAAACTTCCCGATTCGATATACAGAAAACAACCTTTCAATGATGACCCAGAAACTAATGTGAAGTATTGATTAACCGTCGTTTTTGTGATATCAAATAAATTCAGGTCTGCTTTTTGAACAAAACTAGACAGTAACTACTAAGCTTAAATCATGAATAGTTACGATACCATACCATTAGGTTGGAATTAACAATAACCCACTTAAAAAGCACAATAATGCCTGACCGCATTTCATATTGATTAATATGTAAGACAAAAATAAAAATAAATGCTTATATATCACCAGCGAAAGCCCCATGTGGTCAACATATATATGCAATCAATTTCAAGCCGATGGACAGACTTATGCAGGTTATTAATTATTTAAATCCATTTCTTATTGTAACCAGCACGAGGGTAGATCAGAAATCGATAGGTACATGGTGATCAAAAGCTTTCGTGTAAACCACCCACATCAGTCTTTTATGTGTTTTGGGAAATTGAAGCAAAATAAATAAAATTATGGGTTATAATGCAAAACAGGGGTTGTGCATTACCCATATGGCGTGATACGAAAACGACAACACAGCTTAAATAAAATATGAAAGCTGTCATGAGTGGGGTGAGATGCACACCTACTACATACAAGTGTTGGCAAAAATAAGCAGGTCTGAATTATTTATTCTGTGGATTATATTAATTTTTAAGATTTTTTCATATTGATTCTAAACACGTGATAGATATATTGTGTTATGTTGGATCTAGAATAATGGAGAAAATTATCAACTTGATACTTCAAGAACATGAAAATTGCTAATAATTAAGACATACAACTGTTTTTTAATAATGCAGAAATGGTTTACCCAACGAACCATGTAATTTAAAACAGCATAAATCACGTAGATATAGTCCAACTTTTCACATAAGTTGTAGTATTATCACACACATGTAGGCACAACGGTAGCCAGACAAAAGCTCAAAAGTCCAAAAATCCAAAGTGAAATTTTGCTTTTCTAAAAAGATAGGTTTGCTCAGGTTTGCGTAGGTTATAGTAAGCTAAGTTACATATATAGGTCAGTTCATGTCAATTATATGTTCGTCCTTTTAAGCTTTGGTCTGTTTGGGCATTTGTCCTAGAACCAAGCGCACAGTGGCATAACTATTGGATATCAAATTAAGCAAGCAATGTTCCAAAGCACTGACCAAAAATAAATTTTGTTTACTGGCTCCAAAAATTGTAGTTACTCCATTTCAAGCTCAATATTTTGCTATTTGCTTAAACAGTTGAAAGGTCTCTTAATTTAGTCCCAATATATTTCTACGAAATTATGAATACATCTATCTTGGCATTTATTTCATTTAAAATATGACATAAAAGAGTAGAAGTATATCCAAAACTCATCAACTTTGTAATTAATGCATGTATGGCCGCTGTCAAGTTCATGGAAGCAGAATAATTTGAATGTCGACTATGATTATGTTTATTATTCTCATATACTAGTATATTCCTTCATGGAATCAAGTGCTCTTTAATATCCGCAATTCAAAGCTTTTAATTTGTCTAGTCTATCATTATTTATATATTCATGAATGGAATTATTGGAGAATTAAATGCAATGAGAATTTTAAAAATAATCTCTATCTTGGATGAACTCCTTATTTTTAATAACAGGCAAAGCAAACGCAGTACTTAAAGGTGAGGAATCAAATTTTAACAAAGTTGAAAAATAACATCTACATGTGTATCAATGACTGGACTTTCTTAAATTCTGAATAGATCAAGCTTGGAGTTATTTTAGCAAATTAGTAGAAAATAACATAACTTTGTTTAAAACATAGCTGTTATTGAGAGCAATGACCGAACAAAACCGTAACAACCCTATGTTCACAACATTCCGAAAATGCGAATACTGCTATAGGAGAATTTTCCAAAAAAAAAACGTTGACAGAAATACTGGAGCGCTGGCAATCTAGCTCAAGCTGTTTACGAGGCTATTTCATTGAAAATATCGGGGCAATATATAATACATGGAGTTGGGGCTATCTCAAACCCAATTCAATATCAAGATTTATAAAGGTGATCGAAGGAAGAATAGCAAACATGCCCATAATATTTTATAAGCAAAAGCATCTGCCAGTGTTTACACCGTGCAAAATCCTCTACGAAAAAGCCATTTATCAACCTGTCCATGCAGGGGTCATCCTTTTCTTCTTTTAGTTTTCTCCAAAAAAATTGGCCCCCTACAGAAGAGCACGTACAACAAAAATTCACAGAAAATGGAATGGTATACGAAATACCAATTCCTTCCTTCTATTCCTTAGTAACAGCCATGGAAAACCCAGCTATCCTACTTATCGAAATCTCATTTTCCATCAGACGTGGACGTTTTATAGACATATCTTAATCTACGGATAAGTAAATAAATTAAAACCCTGATTGAAAGCAAGACATCGGTTGGAGGGATGTTACTAGAAATTAATTCTCAATACAGAGGGGAAAATAATCGAGGTATATTTTGATTTCAAGGATAGGGACGAAGAGTAAGAAATCAGCAGATGCAATTTATTTGAAGATAAAAGACAAACTTTACTGACAGTTCCTATCAACTTGAATCTTAATGCTTTCATCAAATTATGAACAATGAATCATGCTTTAATTACTGTCTCGGTTTGCTAGTATTTTCGAAAACTGCAAATAAGTGGATATTAAAAAGATAAAATGTTCCCTGCTGAGATGATAGTTACGTCGTCAACATATTTAAGAGCCATGATGATTAATTTTAAAGCATAATTTTTAAGAAATCTTAAGTCACTCCATGTTAATTATGATGGACCAATTCAATAATAATTAGACAGTTTGAGCATGCCAACTTCTTTAAGAACCACGCATGCGCACCATTGCGTTCAGTTAGTTCATTGGGTAGTTCAATGCGTGGCTTCTCCCTTCCCACCATTAAAATTATGGTAAGTATAAAGACGTTGGCATGCTCAAACTGTCCATAAATAATTCTAAAACATGTCGTTATCATTTGTAAGACTGACCTCTAGTGCTATGGTATACCAATTTTGATTGCTGAAATTTCTGCCAGAATTTCATGAAATTCTGATATGTCGCATGAGGTTTTATCAATAATTTATCACAAAATTTATCCTTCCCTGACTGGAGTGAGATTTAGTTATACCATGAGTTTAATACCTTGTATTCCTTGGCTTTTCAACCTGGGTGCCGCGACAATATTAGGCCTAGCTTAGTGTGCCGTAAACAAGGAAAGGTTGAAAAACACTGGTCTAGAACAATGCTTCCCTAAACTAACATGAGTAAATATGACTTCCAGGATTTCTTTCCTTTGTCGTATAAATTCCAAGTGTGTAACGGGATTGATAGCTTATATACCAGCACGTCTATCCTTATACGCGTTACAGATGTAAGAGTATTTCCTATATACGGTCATTAGTTATAAGTTACAACCGGTGTTGGCATTTATCCTTTATCCAGCGAGTCACATGATGAAATAGCAGTCATCTATCAAAGGGGGGAAAGGTTAAAAACTGTTGGCCCATTTCGTTGGACCCTAAGTTCAAACTCAAACTCAATCAACCTAGCATGAAATGTTTTTCCTATTTGACTTTCGTTCCTTCAATTTACGTTTAATTTAGAAAAACTGATGAAAGTCATTATTTATTCCGGAAGCTGAGACATTGAACAAGGCATAAAAAAGCTATTAAATAAAAACCATGAACAGAAAAAGTGTATCACTCTTAAAGACCTGAGCGTCACAAAAAAACACAAAATAGCTAAAATAGCACCGAAAGCTTTAAAAAGTCGATGAATTATCTCTGTAAGCCGCATCATCGTTGTATAATGATGCCATTATTCATAATTTAATTATAGTACTCAAGCTAAGTCTAAAACAATAGATAATGGTCTCATAATGGCTGGCCCATTTATCAGTCGTCCATTATTGCAAGGATTATACACACATATTAGGTCCATAACTGGGTATTCATTTGCGTTGATAATAAAGTTGACTAAGATAATCAGCCAATTTGCATTATAAGTAATGTAAATAATACTTTTGGCTTGAACCACTACCTATGAGTGTCCTATGAATTCAAAACCATTTTTTTACATTTCGAATTCAAAATCGTTCTGGTGATCCATCTAATGAAATTCAATATGCGCAAGGATTCAGTAGTGATGGATATATTGTATTCAGTATTAATGATTTTCAGAATAAGCTTATAGCGTTTTATGCCTGAAAGTATTAAATGGATAATGCTTTATGAATACGCAGAAACAAGGCAATGAAATGTGCACATGTACACAAATGATTCATTTGTAAATCGCATACATGGAGATGCATTTTATACCACAGTGTTTTTCTAGACAGAGTCGTAATACCATCTAATTAGCGTAATTTTTCTTTTCGAAAATGCGTTTATTGAAATCAACTTTATTGCAATTTTATGACATTAACAATATATGAAACGATTGTTTAATGCAAAATGATCATTACTGGTTGGAATAACGATTCCCCTCATTTTCTCCTAGTATTTTATAGGGAAAAAATAATGATCACAAGAGTTTAGCAACTCATAAAAGAACATAATTATAATAATAATACCGTAATGACTTCATTAATATTCGTTGTATTCAAAGTGCCATATTCTAGCATTATGTGACAAATGATATATCAGCCATTAACGGCAGCATAGTGAATTTTAATAGAGAGTTTGAGCCTGACAATGTTAACGAAACGATAACGGTAACTATAACGAGAAACAGCGCTAGCGGCCAGGAATGTCAAGGATTACCCTATTCGAAGCATGGCATTCCAATGCCATTCCGGACCGCCAGTGCTGTTTCTCGTTATCGTTATCGTTTCGTTAATGTTGGATGGCTCAAACTCTCTAATATCTTATAAACCATAATCTTATCGACGTCTATATTTTTCTTACAAATCAATTAAATAACCGATCTTAAACGAATGTTGGACTTAAAGAGACATTTTACATAATTTTACTAAATTACTCGTAAATTTAGGATAACGTTTAAAATAATATATTTAACCACATGCGATGATTAACATTTATTTAAAAACATGTGCTCTATTGTTGCATACGAGCAACGTAGATAGATATAAGTATTAATTTGTTATTGTCAATTAAACTATTTCAAAAGACAGAATCAATACAAAACAATGATTAAACCATACGGCCTACATTTGAGAAACTGACGAAGCAATTTTCTTTCTGATCAAACTATTTTAGCAAAACTATTTCGAAATCAATAAAAGCACGCATGTGTAACGCATGATGACTGACAAAGATTAATATTATAGGCATTTTATCAAAAAGAAAGCTGAAATTTCAGTCATAAAAAACGTGAAAGCTTGGCAAGATATGAGAGAAGCCAGAGTTTATAAATTATGACAATTTGGAACGAATCCATATTCTGGCGTTCACAAATATCAATTATTAACGCCAAAATTGAAGATAAAAGAAATTGCCGGTTTCTTTGACAATACTACGAAATCTACAGTCCTTATTATTTTAACGTTAGGCCACTACAATTAATGCTACTAATCAACCTATTATTATGCCTACAAACGTTACAGTAATATTTATCCGACTTTACAAATTGGATATTTTACCTCCATTAATATAATGATGTGTATTTTGACTCATACTATTAATAGACAATCATAAAATTGGATATCGTTTACTGAATATGCATTTTTAAGTCCATGTCATGTTCGACGAGATATAGGACAACGCTTTCAGGGAATTTCATTCATACCCAACTTTCTGAAAATATGGCGAAAAATATAAGTAAAATAAAGGTTGAGGAACGTAACAAATTAATAATTACACAGCCTTGTTTTGGATTCTTTTACCTAGATCCATCCTGCAGCTCCCCTAACTTTTTTTTTTTTTTTTTTTTTTAACAGCGCTCGTATATTCTATTTTAATATTTCACATGAATATATACAAGAACGTCTGTTATTTCAAAACACATCTAAACAATTTTGGCATATATTAAAGATAGAAAAGTGCATCTTCGGCGAGGTATTAAGGTTTAATACCTTGGATTGGCAGATTTTATACTGTGTGTATACATATATACATGCATTCGACATGTCAATATAAAGCCAGAGTACACTTAGTGAGCAAAATACTCCAGCTTATCCTACCAAATAATTTATATAAGATTCATGAAAGATTTTTTTTTTTTGCATCTTAAATTGTGGCGTTATGTAAGAAATTCCGAGGAAATTGAAAACACGAGAGGAATGTAAATGTTCATATTGGAGAAAGAAAAGCTCTATAACCTTAGGCTACATATCTCTTCTGTGTGTAGTCCAATGAAACAATTTCATATCAAACTTGCAATAAATTTGAGACTACCTTTACTACAAGAGTAACATACGAAAGTAGCTATATTGTATTTTACAAGTTGCTATTGGGCTTTACAAAAACAACACCAGGTTAATCTTTTATGACGATGTGATCATAAGAAAATAAGAAATGGGGATGCTGTTAAGATAAGACGCCCACTAGATGGCGGGGTGTATTGGGTGGGAAGGGAATAATAAAGACGAATCCAGGACAAAGGATATATAAAAATATCCTAAAAAGATACCTATAAAGGTGAGTAAATTATAGTGATATTTATAATTTTAATAAAATTTACTAGTCTAACCATTATTTGCAGTATTTTGATGTCTCTCCTTTCTATAAAAAACATCCTCAATTAGTATAAAGATATATATTGTAAAGGCAAACAGACACCCACTGTTTGGTTACAAATACGACGTAACATAGTAGATAAATGTTGATAAATTTCCATAAATATATATTTATATAACACAAGGTTCTCTAATCAGCACTGTATCAAACAGGAAAGAAAAAGTCCTCATCTTAAAAACAGCATGTAGCCAAGCTAGCAGCAATCTTCTTGGAAGAAAGCTGAGTTGGTTGAATAGGGCCTGGCGATGATCAGATCAATAAATAAGGGTAACAGTATAGACATAAGACGTGCATCTCCTAGTCATAGCTGAACAGCTACTAAATGCAGCTCACCGTATAAATACAGTGCCATCTCTGACATGTCGGAAATTACAACTTCTAAGTGTCATTTTCAGTCTAATACAGGAAGTCTTTATCATCCTGCGGTACACTAACAGATAAAACTCAACAAGACTGACTTTTATGCAAATGCACCGGTGAAGGTGACGCAGGATTTCCCAGAAACGCTCGCACGCACATTATGAAATTTCCCCAATTTTTTTTTGCTTGCAATTTATATGTCTATCGTAATGTATCTGTATGGGCAATATTTAATGGCGACACGATAACGAACATTTTACCCCTATAATCTTATACTGGAGAATTCCTGATTGGGTGCATACACGAAATACAATATTACTTACATTTACTGTGCATGTACATTAAGGGGCCATTTTTGTTGCTTTATCAAATCTTGTATTGCATATCAGACACTTCACTATACAATCGTACTCTACACTATACTGCACTATCCTATAATAGGATACTCTACTCTACATTACACACGTCAAAAATCTCATCCCTACCCTTATAGGAAAATAAATATTTATAGCATCCCTTACCCCCAACTTCAGCAATCTGGGTGTCCTATTGCAACAACTGATTTCAAGTCACCTTTATAATGAGCTTGAACAGTATTTACAGTATGTAGAATAGGATTGGGACCGAACATGTCCCAAAATAAAGAATTAAAGTTTAATAATATAGCCTATTTAGCATATCCATACGATAATTAAACATATGACGATGATTTTGAAGGCTTTAAATTTAAGTTCCACAAGCAACGTTTTACACAAATTAAAAATTTATATTATTAAACCATATAAAAATGCTAAACAAACAATCGGTAGTGAAAGATAGTGATGGAAGAAAATGTACTTGAAACCAAATACAATCATGAATAAAATATATTTTATAAGTTACATATTTTAGAATACGTTCTATGTATGAGTAAATGCTATGTACAGCATGTTATCTGACCATTAACGAAACATAAAAATTGTTTTCATGTTACGAATTTAGATTCGCCCTTTATTTTGGTCAATATTTTATAAAAACGATTAAATATTATCAAGGGAAGTTAATTATAATGCATGTTTAGAACGTTATTTGCACATGAATATTGTTGATGTTTTATTTCCAAAACTAAAATTAAATTGAATTTTCTAAACATGCAACATCATAATTAATCGGCCAAATGCAATACATAAATACAGAGCGTATACAAGGTAATGTGTTTTTTTACAACTTTCTACTTTTCCAATGTTGGTTAATTTCAACTAACGGAAATCAATTTAAATTATAACTGATATGAGTTTAGCAGTTATTACTACTTTAATAATTGTGTCAATGTTAAGTTTTTATGAGCCTTTTTCCTTGATCACCCTTTCACCATCTGACAAATTTGCATAATAGTTTGGCAACACCAAAAGTGTTTCAAACTGGAATTGCGTTAAGAGAGATGTAATGTTCTCATTCGCCATGTTGGTACCACCTATGATTAAGTGTGTACATGGAAGGGATGGGAGTGGACCATATTGGAAGCGTCATTTTATCAATGGAGTTCAGTTTCACTTAAAATTACAATTGGTACTAATAATGTCATAGATACGAGTACTACAACCTGACAATATATTTCTCCCTTTATTATTCCTTGTGGGATGAGATTGGTCATTGCAAATGACAGTTGGCATGGGACAATAGTGAAGCAATGGTTTAATAAGCCTGTATGGTATATCCTTCGTGACAGATGTATTTCATGGCAGCCCCATAATTATAGCATTTAACACAATTAAATGTCTCCCCAAGGTACAGAATCTCCAGTCATCGACCTACAGCAAACATATATATCCACCTATTGGCACGAACAGGTAAATATTTAATTAAAATCCCTTAAATTTTTAAAACTGCTTATGTTGAGTTATAAAAACAACGCACGCTAATCTCCCCATGTTCAAAATGTCGAATATTAGATATGCATTTTTCGTGAATCACAAAATGCTAACGGATATGACTGCAACTGATGTGTATAAATGTCATTTACCTATCCAAATCTGATATAGAAGTTTATGTGGTACCCTTATGTGTTTTCTAAAACGAATAAACGTGTTATAAACTAGCTGTTTGGTCACAGAAATTCTGAAATTTCGTTTATTGTCCTTGCGAATTTTATGCACTAAATTCTCAAGGACAATAAACGAAATTTCAGAAAAGAAAGTTTAAAAAGTTTGTAAAGAAGAGGGCAATAAATATGGCAGTATAAATTTTTAAAAACGAATCATAAAGCTTTAATGAACTTTTTATGCGACGTTAAAATGTATCAATGCATGGTGCAACCGACCTGAAACCATTAAAGCGTTAGATTGCAATTTTCAGGCTTACTTATTAAATTTTCCAAATTGCTCATTTTCGTAGAAATTATAATAAGAAATGACAAAGCGAAATAGTCAAGCAACGCCTGAGTCCACTCGGCCAATGCATTCATTCCACGGATGGGATGAATCATCGTTTCCTCCATCATATTCCGAAATTTAAAAATGCAACAATCGATTTTCGAATTTCAAAAAATGGGGTGGACAGGTGATAACAGAACGTTGCAGTTTGAAGTCTTGGGTCGGTCGATTGTTTTTAATGTTTGGTCAATGTCTAACTTTTATTCCGGCGATGCAATTAAATAGGATGACTCTCCGCATATCGAAAATTCTTGGTACAAAGAGAATCTTTTACAAAATAAAGATGTATATGGTGAACAAATGAACTAAACAGTATTGGGCAGACTTTCATGCCTCCTCATCGCACGTACTGAGTAACACGTACAGATTTCTATACCAAACTGTATTGAAGACAGCTGTGGTCAAGGAATGGATTTCAACCTACATAGCTAAAAACCCATCTGAATAAAATGTATGTGTGCTTGGGCAACGAGTGAACATTCACAAAATGAATCATATAAACAATTAAAAGATTATACCGTTATTATATAAAAATTTTACCAACATCTGAATTGTTTTAAGTTCAGAGTTCAATTTTTATAAATATCTCATATTGCGTTACCTTCTATCAAGTAACCAACTGCGATATATATGTTTCTGCAGTATAATTGGCTTTTCCTAATTGGGAGCAAAATACGCATTTTGCAGAATATATTGCTTACTTAAAACTTCGTAATTTCGAATTTTGTAAAAATGCACCTACTTTTTCCTTGAAACTGAAAAAATAGCGCATAAAGTATAATGGTAGCACTTACTGCATACGTAAAACTACCTCCTTTAAGATACAAAAAAAAAATTCCTGAGCACTCTTCGGTGTTTTTGTCCACTTCAAGAAGCCATTTGCGGTATAAATTTCACTTTGATTTCCACGCAAAATTGGACACGAAGGACCCTGGCAGATTTAAGTGCACTCTGAAAGTGGAAGTTGGCGACTCCAAAAGATAAAATGCAAAAGCAATCTCAGCAGCTGCAGCACCGTTTTCAGATTCACGGACTACAAGGGATGGAAAAAAATTTAAATCCGTAAAGTGAATCAAACGTAAAGCAATGTTACGTCCATATGCAGATGCCTATAGCTACTATTAGTTTCGCCAGGTGGCATTACTATCGATTGAATATGTTTACTACAACAACGGTTCTTAGCTCAAGTACTACGAAGAAAATGGTCTGACCTAAATTAGCTGGATTAGTCTCAGTCGTCTGAGCTTAAAAGCCAACATTGCAAATTATTAAGAATAACTGTTCCAATTCAGACAATTGGACATCCCCCATCAGTTGCTTCTAAATATGGGAAATTGCATACATTTATTCTACAAACCAGTAATGGTACATTTGTTGCTAGAACTTCATAGAAGTATAAATTAGCATAGTCGTAGTTAAAATCTAACAACATCAGTGGATGTAGCACACATTACTTTCTATTTAACTGCATTAACAGAATTTTCCTAACTAGTATAAGATTTAAGATATAAAGTGGAGTGGCTAGGAATTCTGGTCCACCCTGTATAGTAGAAATATTGAATATATTTTAGCATGACTAGGATTTTATAAACTTTAAATGTTTATCAGTATTTGTAAAATTTACATATGTATAATTTGGAACAGCAAGAAATGTGATACTTGGTTTCGTGATGGTTTGGCTAGATTTATTTCATAGAACAGTAATGCAATGTTACAATTCTAAATAAACATTAACTGGAACTTTAATGCAACGCGAAAGTGGATAATCAATGATTAAAACATCATAGTTAGCAACCACGATTAGCGTTCGTTTGTTGTCATAGTCCACAGTAGGTTTATAGAGTACTGGGAATTCAAATATTGTCCATTCGTTTTCCATGAACATAAAATGTAATAATGGCGTATCATGCCGTTGAGTGGTCAAGAAAAGGTCGTACAGTGTTAATGCTGTGTCAGCCAGTGTATAAAAGTAAAGTATCCATAGTTGCAAAGCCATTCATTCAGTATACCTATTCCATTACTGTCAGAGTGCATTAGGATCACTTTCATGGTCAGCTTTGTCACTTTTTTATTTCTAATTTTTTCCCAGTTTCACATCAACGACCAGATAAACACTCCAAATGTTGGGCATTCAAAATCTGTCATGAGAATGACCAAAGTAGAACTATAGTAATGAAGAGATGGAACGAACCCTTGGCCCTATCTAACCAGTACAGTCACGATCTATATGTATACAATGAATATCACCGGCCATGAATCCAAAGATATGAAATACCGAAAGTAATCGTGAACATAAAACATGATGTTATGAAATAACGTCTATGGACGCATTCTTATAATCAATACAAGCTCTGTCGTAAATAACACAATATTCTGAGGGCAAGCTGTCAATCTGAGTTGAGTTTATGAACATTGCTAACAGGACGAAAATGTCGAGTTGTGTGTAGAGTAGACAAGTGAAGAATGCCATTAGGTTTCTGTTTAAACGCATGTGGGGGGCAAGTTTCGTTTTTGATGCCCCTAGTGAAAAAGTATCTCACTGTTAATGGGATTTTGTAGCATCTCAATTGGGATGTCCAGATTATTCAAAATAAAATCTACATGAGACTGTATTGCAGAACTGCACAACAGAAAAAAATGTATCTAACATAACGTATTATTTTCTCATAGATTAAGGTACTCAATCCCTTTATGTCTTGTTGAGAATGTTCTTATTACAGTTGGATCCCGTTTGGTCCCATTACATGGCTCACTATTCTCATTAGCAAGCCCCATTAGTCTCATTTGGTCGCTTAGGTGCCATTCGCTAGATTTATGTTATTCTTCAACAGGCCATCGGATGTAAAATATGAAATTGTCAAGAACGTATTTACAAAATCAAGATGGCGACCACATTTTACCAAAGTCAACATCAAATCCGCATTGACAGTTCAGCAATGTACCCAAGACTTGAAGTTTCCAATAGTTCGGACAATTTGCGTTGTATTTTTTTATTTTTTTTTTGAAATCACAAAAGAGTTAACAGGCTCGAAAAAATGACAACAGAATAAACTGGACACGCAGTGAGTTTCATAATGTTCTATGTGAGTGTGGTCCATGGGGAGACCATATGGCATTTTCATTTTAGATATTAGTTTTTCGATAAAAAGGACGATGATTTTACCTCATTTTCCTCATGGTCAGCGAGATGACAATGAAGTTTGGACACCGACTGACATGCAGTCAGCAACCAATGGCAGCCAATGTCGGGGTTCGATATTTAAAAACTGGGTCATTTGGTAGACATCCAAAAAACAATTGAGCAGGAAATAATTATTAATTGACCATCATTGTTCAGGTCGTAATGAGTTTCGTGCCGTCGCAAATCAGTTATTAGTGCGCGTTAAGTACTACCGAGGCATGAAAGATGGCGCTCCAACTGACCAGAAGACGTCATCGCAATCACCAGAAGCAGGCGCTTGTTTTCTGTTAAGTGGCGCTTTCGGTGATTGAGATCCAAGGAGCACGATCAAATCAATTTCGGCCAAATACTTACTGCTGGACATTAACTGGCCCCTAGCTCTTCTCGGTGGAGCATTAAAGCCGAGATCTTATCATGCAGCTCTGGATACGAACGCAATTAATAGAATCAATTAAAAGCTTTTGCTGACAGATTAACTTTGAAACGGATCCTGATTGCTTTCTTAGGTCGACCGGTTAATCAATTGACGATTTACTACACCCAGAAATCGATGCAAACGGCATTTAACTACACGCCGAAAATTATCCCGTGAATTTTCATCTGGGTGCAGACAGCCCCGAAATCGGTTACATCAAATTTGTGCTAAAGGGCTTTTAGCTTTAATGCTAAATTTGGAAACTAATGGTATATGTGCTTTGGTACTCCATACCTGCAACGGACTGGCCAGGTGTCAGCGTGCCCGATTACATTCTGGAGTAAATTTGTCATTACTTGCTTAATTGTCAAATGAAAATAAGCATCTCATTTTATCACATTAACTGCCACACATTCTGTTACCATTATTTACATATAACGAGGACAACCTCTTAATCCAGGATAATTCGAAATCTAAACATGAATATACGTGTCAAGTAACACGGTGCTAACGTTATGGATGGTCTGTAAAGTTTTCAAAAAAAATAACATTCATGCCCTGTAGAATAAATCGTTCATAACATGCAGAACTGTTATTTTTGAAGTAAACAAATGTAAAATACAGTATTTTCATTTATTTAAAAAAATAAATAAACGTGGCTCAAATTCTTTTATAAATGTGTTACTTCATTACCGACTAAACAAAGTTTAGCTTGTCTATAATACAAATGATTTAGGTTAATAGTATATGTTAAAACATAAAACATGGATTTATTATATATTTTTATAATTATGGATTTATTATATATTTTTATAATTATGGATTTATTATATATTTTTATAATTATGGATTTACCATAATTACTCTGCAAAAGCGATTGCAACAAAATGTTTACATACATTTGGAAATTAATCAAATTTCTACGAACTTATTTGAAACGCAAAGAAAACCAAAAATTTGATTCTTAATTAGGTTAAAGTTGGTTGTTATAGTGAAGCAAATGGGCCAATTGGGCAAATTGGGGGGAAAAAACCATAAAAGTGAAAGTTATTGTACGCATAACAAGCAAGCACTTCTGAGCTAGCCAACATAAAAAGCCAAGTTATACACTTTTGATTGAACGGTGTTTTTTTCGACGATTCCTAGAAGAAGAGAGATTTTCTCGATCTCATAAAATCTAACTAAAAAAAAGCGCAAACTTTTTCGCATAAATATATTTGTAATCAGGTTGCGCATTTCGCGAAGACGGTTCTATGTGAGAGAGTTCAAGCATGTACTATGAGGCAAGAAAGGCAAAATTTTCTGACAGGCGCGTTGGGCCACATAAATCATTTTCATCTTTCTACCGGGACATCTGGTACCAAGAAAGTGCATTAGAATAGGTCAGTCCGTTGGAAATGCTCAGCATGAGGCCCATTGGTAAAGGGTCATAAAACGCCACCACGAACCTAGTGCAGTCATTACATGAATAATGCTATACGCTTCCTGCAAAATGACCACAGCGCAAATTGAATTTCTTTCCCCAAATACAAAATATTTCTCCCAGGTCTCCAATTTTAATTAGAAAAAGGGAATGATAAGTGTATCTAAGGTCGTACGCTGCATGGCACTTCAGGGGATAAACCATATGAAAATTTTCGCAAAAAAATCCATAATATATTCGAACAACTTTGAAAAAATATTACATGCCAACATAGCATAGCACTTCCGTGAGTTATGGAGCTATTCATACAGTCGCGGCTGGTAACTTTAATGACTGAATTTTTACACGATGTCCCAAAAATCTCCGATGATATATACTTCTCTTAATTAATAACATGGAACTTCTCTAATTATCAAAGCGAAGTTAGTATATTTTTATCCATCGAGAAAATATGTATATGATTCTCGAAAACATTTCAGTGAATCATAGAACACGAAAACAATAAAGTCCATTGCATTTTCGAGAAATACGCATAAATATATTTTTTTAATTTAATTTAGTTCAGTCAAATAAATAATTTATAATTATGTTTACAATCTACGTTAGTGAAAATGCTCCAGATGCATTTTATTATAAACGTAAGATGTATATTAGTATATACACAGCGAAGGGTGTTTTCATAAAATGGGTAATTCAGAAATGTCCAGTTTATATAAGCTATTTTAGTATACAATATGTTTACAAAGCTCTACATATGTAATTTATATCAGCGAGCAATTAAAATTAGTCATTAAATACGTAATGGTTTATAAACATCATTCATGTAATGGTCTAAGTGGGTCCAATTTTATTTCATCGCATTTGCATCTGCATCCGTCATTTTGAAAGTAATGATTTAGTTGCATTCACCATGGATACAGAATTATCTAGGCTAAAATATAACTAAAACGCGAAAGTCGATTGCAAATAGCAACAAAAGCAAGCTGCTTTTTGCAACCGTGACCCAATACAGAGTGCGTTTACAACGCAGTGCCATAGATCGACCCACCACCTAGCGGCTTAATATCAGTATATTGCTGTATAATGGTTTAGGTTCTCTTTGCTGATAGCTAATTTCGCCGACTCAAATTATATCAAATTATATTATAACTAAAATTTATTATAACAATGTTATTTTAACTTGGCTACCCTACCCTAACTGAACTTGATCAGGCAATATGTCGGCGACAATCTGTCGGCGAAGTGGGAATATACTATACTTGCACCTTGGTATCGCCTAACCTCGTCCTATTTATTGAATTGTTTAAACTAGAAAAATACGTACGACGAGAAAAGTCTCTTTGATACATCCTCAAAGAGCCCTAAGCACGCATTAAATGCAAAACAAATGACGAGTTTTCTTACATTTCTATTAGCAAATGGATTTTTCGGATTCCAACATTTTTTCCTTCATCAATTGCTATACATTAGCCGATTTTTCTATCCCTTAATTAATTCGCTACTTATTTCACGACACAATTCAATTACCGCCACAAAGATGCACATGTATCTGTCGATAAAATATTGCACAGTGATACGTTAATGTAATTACTCATTTGCAAGTAAGAATAATTAACAGCAGCACACGCAGGCGTTTCTAGAGTAAAATGTGCATGGAAATTAGTACGCTTTCAAATGTAAAACCGTTATGAATCTCTCCTCAAGAATTTTTTATATATTATTAAGATAATTTAAGTGCGGATTCGAAGTTGCATATATTTTAGTGCTTCCATATCGTTCGTAGCGATTAATTTCGCTTCAAAACAATCTAATTAGCATTAGATATAGACATTTTCTAAAACAAAAAGCAAAACATCATATAAAATTCAAAAACTACTCTCGTGAGAAAATGCTAAAATACTGTAATTGCATATTAAAGGAAATATCGCTGTTATGTGTGAATACAAAAGCTTAATAATTTAAAAATCACATAAAACTCTTCATATAAGATTATAATTTCTAAAGTGCATTAGATAATTATATTTTAAAGTTTCCCAAACACAAAACATAAGTTGACTTAATAACAAGTTAAACTATATATTACTATACGGTATAATATGGTCCAGAATAAATTATATTTTAAAATATACATATTGCCACATCAAAAATATCTCGTGAATATTTGCTTAAGAATATATTAGTATATTTCATAAAATACTCTTAGCATATTGTTCAAATTCTCTCTGGAAACTTATGTAAATTTGCTATAAGTCATTCGCGCTATCTTTTTGTGCCTGCCTTTTTTCATATTCATTCGTCTCTTGACGCCTTATATTTCATATGTATATTAAGTTTTCCCATTGTTTCTTTTTTCTTTAATAATAGATGTCAGAGGTTGATTTATAGCGAAAAACGTTTGCCATGCGAATATTACCTTCACCTTTTGTGCAAAACAACGTCATCGAATGAGTTAGTGCTTAAAGTCAAACCACATCCATATACATATATTCAAAATTTATCTCACATTGGGCGTGAGTGTAATTTATGAGCTTAGATCAAACGATAGTATATCACATTAACTATTGCACGATAACGTTTGTTAGTAACCAGGTTTAGCATCTCTTACATTTCTCTGCATCAATCTATACCAGAATGTAAAGCTTAAAACCAGAATTGGTAACCGCGCTATCATCTTGGAAAGAGGAGGAGGTGAATCTAAAAAAACCTAAAAGGGCAAACTACTAACGGTAAAAAAGTACCCTGCACCAGTCATACTTGACGAAACCCTATCAAAATTCAGATTAGGGGCAATTTTAAGGAAAAAAAGACTTTTCGCATGGCTACACTGAAAACTATCATTTTTTTTTTCTGAACACGTTTTGTATCTTTTCGACCAAAAATTTGAATACGTTATTCGGCAGGAGGAGGAACTTCTTTCTAAAAAAACCATTAATAGACCCATTGACGAAAGAACTGCCAATTTTAAATACAACGGAATATTAACAATTCGAGCAATCTCCAAAACTGTCTCTTCAACAAACTTTACATACATTACGTTTTATCCAATGATATAGGAACACGAATTGGGAAAGATACTAAACAACTCGATTCCAATTTTAAATTTGTGATACAAAAAACTACCATATTGTACAGTGTATACATTCTATACATTTTTGAATAAGATGCACGAGGAAAGCGGGAAGCAAGGGGGGATAAAAAAAAACTTTCTACGACAAAATAATGTTCCGCTTTATTGAATTTCCATTCTTCAGGTTTTAATTAAAATGACAATACGGCTTAGTTACACTTGTAATCACTGTCATTGTTAATTCGTCGCGCTATGTTTCTAGGTTGTAAGCGACATTCTTTCACACGTGCATAGCACAGCTTAACCAAGGACCAAAATTAAAGTTAACAACGAATTTATCAACCTATAGACAGTGTTCCAGAATTCTTAAACAAAACTAACGTTGTAAGTCTATATTGTAAACGCATCCTTCAGAACTAAGGACATTTAAGACTTAATTGGATTAAATGGTATCACCTCAGCAATGAATTCTGTTCGGTATGTTCATTTATCATTGTATACACACACAAAAAACGTAATTTAGATTAAATCCTTAAAAGGGACTAAAAATAAAGTTTACAGATGACTCGTATTCATGCATGTATTCCATTAGTAGCTGGCATACAAAGTCCATATAAGACCACTATGCCCTTGTATAGTTGTAAAACTATATTATTCCTGAACTGAAGTTACACTTATCCTATTTAGATTTCGAAATTGTTTGATATGGATTCTTTTCAAGTTTATGTATTTTTATAAAAATAAATGTGGTATGTGTAAAATTAGAGAGTTTGAGCCAACCAACGTTAACGAAACGATAACGGTAACGATAACTAGAAACAGCGCGAGAGGCTGGGAATGTCAAGGACTATCCTATGCGAAGCATGACATTCCAATGACATTCCGGTCTACCCGCGGTGTTTCTCGTTATCGTTATCGTTTCGTTAACGTTGGATGGCTCAAACTCTCTTATAGGGAAATTTATTATAACTCCGCAAACCTGAATTACGTAATTTATGTACAGTATACATGTACTTAAAATGTTTTCATATTTCTATAACTATACTATGTTCTATCTGTTTTTATACCTATCACATTTCTAAATCTATTATATTCATTACACAAATCTATTCATATTTTGTATATAGGAGTATTAACTTTACAGGTCTATTTTGGATGTCGTTAATGCCTAAGGGCGGGGACTTTAACGTGGAAAAGTTCTTAATTACCTCTGTGTTGAACAGCTGTCGGATTTTGTCATCCAGAATAGTAATTATTACATAAACACATATATATGATGCAATGAAATAAATTCTAAGCACCATATGGAAATGCGTGATATATTCAACTTGATTATTTGCTAGAAAAATCGTCAATAATAGTCTATAAAAAACGATACGCGTTTGAAATTCAAGATTTAATTAACTTTGGGATGTACAGACGAGGAACTAAAGGCCCGACTTAAGTCTTAGGGCTAACATTTGAAACCCTCGTCTTTCTGAATACAAATTAATTAATAATTTAAGTTATTACACTGTCGTAACCATGTCAACAACACGAAATTGTACCTTCCCTAATTTACTTTTCTGTTATATTAGGTCCGAATGAAATTCAATTAGGTTGCGAACCCTTCAATTCTGTAAAACTTGGATTAACACATGCACTTAAATGTTCGGTCGATTGGTTTTGTATTTTTTCCCGTTTTCAAGATGCTTTCTCAATTCTCCGCCTTCATTCTCTCTTTTTTCAAGGAATTCAAGCATCAAATTTAGTTCAGTTGACGAGTTCGTTAAATCTATTCCTTACACGCTCTCGTGAACAAAATTACCAGTTAATATGTGTCCTATAATGCGGATGAGAAAATGAAGAAGCCGAATTTGTCGAATGCAGAATGTGAACTTCCTCAAAACCATTAAAATCCGCAATGCTCGAATAGACAGCATACTTTAAGCTGGTTTACAAAACTTGAATCAGATGAAATTTATCATTTAACATATACAAATTACGTTTACAACGGCTTATAGAGTGTATTAACATATCCTGCGCGATTTTTATGTAAACATCTAAATGTCCCAAAAATCATTTGAGAATAAAAAGACAATTTAAGCTAAGCTCAAACTCTGCAAAGTAAAAATATAGAAATTTGAAAGTCGTAAAGTGTGGTGTAATTGCAAAACTACTGGAAATCTAATCGTGAGACTACTGGAAATCTAATTGTAAGACTACTGAGTTCTAATTATAAGGCTACTAGAAATCTGATTGCAAGACTACTGGAAATTTATTGTAATACTACTGCGAATCTAATTGTAAGACTATTGGAAACTTAAATGTGAGACTATAAACTGGAAATCTAAGTGTACGACATTGAAATATTAATATTAATGACCTGGATATATTCAAAGCAAGGTTATTTTCAGGTCGCAATGGTCACCTATGCAACGTGACCCATCTACTAGATAAACACGACTGCATATATATGTATATGGTTTGTATACTGTAAAAGAGCCATATCTTTACAATCACATTAATATTAAAATTGTTTTCATTTATTAATGACTACTGGATTATGGTATACCAAAATATAAATATGCATTAAAAGTACATATGGTATCGCAAAACTGTCGGAATACAGGTTTGTTCACATGGATATACTATGTATAAGGCATTTCTCGTGTCTTTCCTTTCATACTAATTTCAATAACATTTATGATTATTTTATTAAGAGTATTTATAGGCCAGAAGACAAAAAAAACTTCAAATGATTACACATATGACAATTATTCTCATTAACGAACGGAACGAATGCACAATAGCTCGTTAAGTTATTTATTTAGAAAATTCTGTCTGATCCTTTGGCATAACCCGAAGCATGAATTTTGTCCGCAGTCTTTACCAATGTCAAACTAGTGAACAGTCGTTGAACAATGGTATTTCCAGTTGCTAAATTTGACTTCGTTAGCTGTTATGTTAGTTGCAAAATCTAGCTCCTATATAGGCATTTATTTATGTTGAACTGTTGTTTTAATTATAATGCGAAGAAACACCGTAATGTATTATTACCCAGCAGGGTAGCAACAACGTACAGGGACTAATTATAAGCGGGGATAGCATTACACATCCATGAATCTACTTAGGCAAAGTCGTGACAGTGACGTTAAGACAAAGGTTAACTCGGTTGCTTATAGAGATTAGAGGGAGTCAGGGACTACTTCTCAAAGAGAACGGGGGAGAAGCAAAGTACATTACGTGTAGTCTACAAAATCTAAAGATACAGCCGAACCCGCGTAATTGCACACAGCTTAATTGCACAGACCGGATAATTGCACATATTCTCCATGCACACATTTTACAAGCCTCATTTGCGCTTTTTTGTATGGAATTGTGACCGGATAATTACATAAACCGGTTAATTGCACATTTTCGGCTTGCCGGGTCGCTGTGCAATTAAGCAGGTTCGACTGTATTCGTTATATCTAGATGAGTTTTCTAGATATAAGTGTTAGAGGCAGATCAGTACATGGAACAGAAAGAAGTTTTGATTGTGTATGGACGGTCACGACACTTCATCATTCATGGATTCATCACATTAAGATACTTCAAAAAGTAATTGAATGTTCAATGTTGTTAATCTGATCATTCCCAACATCCACTAGACGGTGCGGCGACAAATATCATTGTAGACATGTAACTGTGTTTATGTCACTGTACTTGTAAATTGTGACTATTTACGATGGTGAAATGGATGGGTGTAAGTTGTAAATGATAAAAATGATAAATAATTATAAAAAACGAGGTTCACGGAAAAATTATGAAAGGAAAGGATAAATCTACACGATCGTTAGAATATATATTATATCACATGCACAGCATATCTGACGATCATAAAGTTTTGTAAGTTATTGTTAAATCCATTACAGTTTTTGAAGCTTGCTTGGTATTTCAACGGGGGAAAAAATGTTCTTCCGTGTGGTATATTATTCGTGTGTCAGTATTTTTTAAACTTTTTTAGTTCGAGAAACACTAAACTAGGCTTTAAATAGACGAGGCACACGTATAGAAAAACATTGGAATACAAAGTATACACCATGCAGCCTCTCAATCCAGCGACATCAAAGGGAAATTTTGGTTGCTATATATTTTTGTATATCAATAGAATTGCTCCAAGAATTTCATAAAAAACATTCAACCAAACTTCCATGACACATCAATCTAGAAACACTGCTCTATCTGGTTCTTTATATTCTGACGTTTTTCAAACACGATTTTTACTTCTTTACGCGTTTATTTATTTTTACAGGAGTATCAGAATCGATATTTTCAACAACAAAAAATATGAAATACATTTAAGACGAATTATTATATTAGAAAAATGAAATAAATTTCGCGTTTATAATTATTAAAAAATATTGTCAGAATGTTTTGACGTTGCGGCTATTCTTCTTCATTCTCCTACATTCTCCTTCAGTAATATTCTTGAAGAAATAGAGAGATTTAACACCCCAAACTCACCATTTACGGGATCGACAGCCGTGTGTTGTTTTTCGAAATGCACATGTGCCTGATAACGTGAATGGGATTCTGGGTAAAGGGGAACAAAACTGTTTTTTTTCGAATTGCACATGTGCCTAATCGTTTCTTAATTAAAAAACAACATGGCGGCTGCGAGAAGGGACATTAGAGAGTTTGAGCCAGCCAACGCTTTAACGTTAACGTTAAGGTTAACGTTAAGGCGTTGGCTGGCTCAAACTCTCTATTAAATCTAACGGTGTTCCTCTTAAATACCGTCCGTTCAGGGTATTTATCACGTCACAGACGGGCGGAGCCTTGTCGTCAACGTTGAATGCTAAAATCATTTTAACAGGGAACTTCACCTTATTTTTTTTTACCAAATTTTACCCTTTGGTAAGTAAACCGTTCGAAGTTTGCTAAATCTCTCTACTGTTCCTTAAAATCTCTAGTTGTTTACTATAAACACACATTAATTTCAAGACTGGCCAACTCTCAAGGTGACCGAAACTCAGTGTGATCTGGAGTACTAAAAGCATTTTTTATTATCTACGTGGTTTCATATAAGTTTAATTAAAAATTTATTCAATTTTAAGGAAGAGAGTACTGCTACGTGCGCACACGGAATAGATGAAACCGAGAGAGATAGCAGAGATAGAAAAACTGCTGAATTTAATGTAAATTTTCGGAAGGAAAATGTTTTCCGCAAATGTGTTGCATGCATATTACCATGGTGATAGTGCCGAAAACTGCGCACCATTCGGCGTCTATTGCGCTTTCCACTTTAATTTTATGTTGAAGTATACATAGGTGGCCTTTTGCAAGTTTCTCGCAGAGTTTTTAAACCATTGACACCGACAACTTGATTAATTTCGCTTCGCATTCCAAGTTTAGGTTGCCTCTCTAATTCTTACCAAACATCTCATAAATTCAATACAAATTATTTAACGAAACGCGATTGGTTCACTACATCATATACGACATCTTCTTCCCCTATTCAAAAAACCCGGGTTTATTGATTTATAAAATATTAAAAACAAACGTTTACCTCAACCAAGCTCAAACCAAAGGAAAACTATATGTTTAAATTTCGCCATATCAGAAACGTTATTTAAACAATTGATGTAACATGTAGAAACATGCATTCAAGCTAACCAAAGCCTTTTTATAACTATAGCGATTTCAAAGCTGCCTTAATTTAGCTTTCATGAAGCTTCGCCATTTAATATATTTCCATCTTAATAAATTTGATTTATTAGATATCTAAATGCCATCTTCAATAAAAGTCAACTATATAAACATATGATCCCCATCCTATTCTACGAGCACATTTGACATTTGTCTTCAACGGTGATGTAAAAATCCAGCATTGGAGATTGCATTATAATCTAATTATAGTTTGCTAATTAACTGCAGGCTTAATATAAATGGTTGGCTTCAGTTTTTTGTTTTTCATCTCAAGTTACTACTAGCAAAGCTCTTTGTTAATGTTTTATGTACTTATTACGTCAACGTTGCCCACACCGACCTATGATCAATTTTGCAATAATAACATTCAGTGTATCAACAAAACAGAAGAAATGGCACAGTAGCCATGATAAACAAAGCAAAACATCGAATTACGCAATGCAAAATGTGATATGACAATAGAGAGTTTGAGCCAGCCAACGTTAACGAAACGATAACGAATGGCATTGGAATGCCTTGCTTCGCATAGGGTAGTCTTTGACATTTCGGGTCGCCAGCGCTGTTTCTCGTTATCGTTATTGTTATCGTTTCGTTAACGTTGGCTGGCTCAAACTCTTTAATGTAACATCACCAAACTTTGTGAAATTCTAACAATAGGGTGCCGGCATAATAAAGGATAAATCTACGAAGCCAGTATTCGAATCGTTTTTAACAGTTGCATATATAAAAAATGCATAAATAATATAATATACATAAGTTTATGCCTGCATACGTTCGAAGTCTCCAAATTGCAAATTTGTATCTAGAAATCAATTTATTAAGGCTCAAAAAATTCCTTAATGTATTTATTTGTCGATATTGCAAATGAGGACATTTTCTAAGCTACTGATTTTTCTGAATGAGATCACATTGGAATAAAGATTTTTTAGGGCAGCTGGGGTCATTGATTTCATCAATAAGGTAAAAAGTACATGCATATCATGTTACATTAACTATATACAGTGCTCATGGTGAAATAAAACTCCAGTTTCCTATGTACAGCTACTATGTATATAAAACAGCGCTGTGAAAGAAGGTTATATGCACAAAACAGAAAGATTGGTGTAAAATTCGCGAATAAAATATTCAATAAAATGTTCATACAAAATATTATTAATTTTGTTCATGCTTACATTATCTCTTAAATTATCAACAATTCATTCGTAAAACACCAATTAATATGCAACAATATGTTTGTATATTTGTAATATTTGAAAACTTAGCGTATATTAAATACAATTTAAAAATATTCAAATTAAGAAAATATTTTAAAAATGAATAGCATTGAAATAAAGAAGTTAGAGAGCCTTATTCCTCTTTGATTTAACAAAGCTGACTTCCAAAAAAGAAACATTTAAATAAAAAAATATCGTTAAAATGTAAACCAGTACTATTAATAAGAACTATTTCAGAAATGTTATAACATTAGCAAAGTAAAAAACGAAAACAACTGAATAACTTGATGTTTCTTATCCCTGACTATACATAACAAGTTAAAGTGGTCCGACATTAGTAGGCTTCTAAGCGTTAGATTTATTCCGACACATTGTAAAGCGGAAGGAAATTAAGCGAGTAAAAGATTAATTAAGCTTATCATTTGTGTTTATTGGTCGGGCATCCAAACAAATTTATTGCACATAGTTAGATATAAGTAGCAAGATGAGTCAGCAGTAATAAATCGTCGTTAATTATTAAAAATTGCCGACAATTAAAATGCTGTTACTTTAGTTCTATCTCATTATTTTTGTTTTGTCGTGCCAATTGAATTTCGGTGAAGGCATTTTGTAAACTTATCATGAACGATAACCGCGTGTAACGGTTACGACCGAAATGAGGTGACACACCCATGTGTCCCTGCCCTAGTTTATAATTGAATGTATACGAAGCCAACGCCATGTACCTAATGAGGGTACATGACCAACAATGAAAAAGCGAAAATATAGCGTGCAACCACGAATAATTAATAAACGGAGGAGCCCATGCTGCTAATATCAGCGTCTGATAAATCAAAAACTAAAGTAGGAAACTTAAGTGACATCGGGGCGTCATTTTATATCTAATAGAAGCGTGAAACGTCGCGTTACTTCGCTTTTAAATTGACCCACACGCCAGGAACGCGTGACATTTACCACTCACGGTGACTTCTTACATCAAACTAAGTTGCATACGACCACTTTTGCTCTTTATTGCTTATGAACGCTGACTTCCAAACAACTCAAAAATCGAACCGAGCTACACTACTATACGCTCGGATGGTTGCTACGTATGGTGTAATCAGTGTCATCTGTCGAAGTTTATCAATTCTTTACAAGTCTAAAGCGTAAACTTAAGTGAGGTAGGCGTGTCATGCATTAGTTTGGCTCAAATAATCCGTCGGAAAATCCTAAATTGGGGGATGTTTAATATTTGAAAACTAGCGTCCAAGCGGTTGCAAATAACCTGCTGAGGTGTTAGAATTCTGTAATAGATAATCCTCTAGCAATTAAAGAAAGTGGGTGAATCTAGGCACAATTTACTACAGAATATAACTATCTACTCGTGTAGTGGCCTCTCTCTTTGTTTTTGGAAATTTTGGAAAAGAATTGTGTGTGTGTTTAATATTTAGTACTAGTACAACTTATATAAATGAATGTTTCTTTATAAGAAAATGATCCAGTTTTTTTTACTCATGACTTCAATGCAAAAATTCGCAATTTATTAAAACCTAGCAACTCTGACATGTTCCGAAAAAATAGCTTTCAAATTTTGGTTGGGCTATTACAAGGGTGAGGCGAGTAAATACGTAATTTTATTGTGCAGAACATATAGATGGCATTGGGATTTTGCAATGGAACTCCAAACTCGAGTGAGAACATTCAATTATATATTTCTAAATTCTTTCAAATGTCACATGTACTTTGTACATTCAGTTAGAAATCCAGAAATCTGGAGAGTAAAAAACGCGAACTAACTTTGATTTGAAACTTATAAGAATGGCAGATGCCGTATAAATCTCTGGTTAGGGAACTTATCGATTACAACCGTTTTAAATTGTCCACTGGATTATAAACAAATCGGGGTAAAATATCATCGAGAAAATTCATGCATGGACAACATCTACAATTTCAAAAGTTTTAGTGAAAAAATCTCTCATTTATAAAGTAATGGCAAAGCTAATTGCAATGGGTGAATATGGTATAGGAGATCCGATTAATGATTATCTAATAATTCATGCAAAAAAATTATTAGGAAACCATGTAGGAATTACCTAAGATTTTCTACTTATGTGGAATTCTTAAAGCAAGTGGATCAAAATTAAAATCATTTCAATAGTATTTTGATTCATATTTAAATCAAGAATACATATACATAGAATATGTTATTGCCTGTTGTGCACATGTTCAAATTGCATGTGTATTTTATTAAACATGTTATTTATAAAAACGTTATATACTGTTGTTAGCACGATGCTTCGCACCCACTGTTAGAAACACTGTATATTTCTAGTTTTACGTGTATATAGCGTGACTTTGTATAAGCTCCGAGGGCTAAATCAACGCGTTCAGCGCCCCCTACATTGCCGTCACGACAGAAACATTCCACTCCACCAACACCAACATTCAACTAAAATTTTTTCCAATAATCTTTACTCGACCCACGGGCATTTGGAGCATTAGTCATCCGTGACTTGCTCATTTAAATATCGCTAAAACTATAAACCGGAGATTAATTAACTCCCTTTGAAACAAGGCGTAAACAAGAGTCGATCTTAAAATGTAAACAAATTGTTCACCGCAGAATCGACAAACATGGCAAATGTATAATGACGCTCGACGAGAGTTCAAGCTTCCCCATAGGGCCGACGAGGATTAATTACAGAGTGTCATTAAAAACTCCATTTAAAGGTAGCGAAGTTTTAGGTGGGTTACATATGCAAGGGGATCGGTGATCACATGACGGCGCCTGCATTTCCGGTTGCGCTCTGTTATTGTATCCAGGAGGAAGTTGCGTACCGGTGAATTAAATATAAATAAGCAAGCAATTAGACTGGCAATGTGCACGCGAACTAGCTGCAAAAACACTTAATGTTTCAGCCTTAAAAGCCAGCAAACAATGCCAGCTTTCATGCTAGCAGTGTTTGCCCCCCCACAGGGGGTGAACCCACACAGTAAAAGGATCCCATGCTTTATTACAAATTAGTTCCTCGACAGATAAATTATTGACGTAAACAAGTCCTAAAGAGGGTCCTAAAGCATAAACTTTCGACATTTAGAAAAAGCACTAACAGATAAAAAACAACTTAGCTATTTTGGTATTATTTCTGCCTTAAACTATCTTGAATTCTATAAAAATAGTAATGTTAGAAAACATTCTGTATTTTTCGCTCCTGGCAAGAATGCAGAAAATTACTTATTAAACATGGATTTTGTTTTATTCTGCGGTATTTAATGTAGAGTTGTGAGTTGTGTAAAAAGTTTGACATTAGTTTGTTTTCATGTTCGAAAATCTGCATTGTCGGAATACATATATAAAAAAGATTTGCATTAAACATATTCTTTTTTTCCAATATTTCTTAGTTGCTATAGAGCGTCAAAAGTCAAAAATGATAAGTGAATGATATATGGGGACAATTGAATAAAACATAGAATGTAAAGTGTGCAAATATACACTACTCGTATAATTCGATGAATAAACATACCTTTTAACGCAATGCGATTATGAAATTTCTAAATCATATCAAATATATAATCACACATGTTGCGTTAGTTTTATCAAACTATAAATTCTCATGTCAGTTATCAATAATATGCATGTACAGTATGTGCATGAAAGTTTTTGCTCCGGATATTTCCGAACGATATCTACGTATGAATCCCATTTTTGTAGAATAAATGGAGGATAAAAGATAATAATTCAAGCATGGGAATCATTATGATTCTACTAATGATGCTGTTACGATAATTACAATAATATTCCTATTTTTATATAGTAGGGAGTATTTTTGTGTTGCTGCCAAAAACAATGCAACCATATTTTTAATCTGATTGCACCATCCTTAGTTTAATCACTGCATGCGAAATTGCCAATTAAAGTAAATAATGCGTTAAATCTGTTTTTAGTTTTTGCATAAGCAATTAACTTTCAACGAGCCTGATTAAACGGTAAATGGATTTCTTACGACACAAAGGCTGTGATCAAATAGCAAACGTTTATTTGATTAGGCCCGACTGAAAATGGGATGAGCTAGACATCATGTAAAAATCATGCAAATTGTTTAATTTTCTAACCTTGCTGATTTTATTTCGTTGTAGACAGGGTAAATTTGACATTTTTAGTTATGGAGAAGTAGATGGACGTGTAGATTTCCCCTGTGATGTTATAGCCAGTCATACAACGTATACAGTTTATAAAATATACGTACAGTAGTCCTTAATAACAAAATATACATAGGAACACCTGCATGCGTAATATAAAGGTTCTCGAATGTTTTACAACACTTCACATTTATACTGCAAGACTATACTGCCGACAATTATTTTAGGACACTGACATGGTATTTGTGATATGCTGCATCAATTCAAATAATGCTTATTGCATACGAAGGTATTTTGAAATATCGTTTTGTACAGATATTCCAAACGAAATAGTTTTTTATGCTCCATAAATTGATAACGTTTTTGAAATATAAATTCTGTGAAAACAATCAACACTGCATAAAAACAGGCATAAAATTCATTTCAAAGTTGATTTCAAAGTAATTCTTTATAGTGCTCAAAAGTTTACTAAACGTTCTTGAACTCACAAATAGTTATGTGAATATCTCAAGCTGGTACTAGAAGTACGAACGTACATTTCCCTCCACATGTAAGCATGATCAAATTCCGGTTCAGTGGGACCTTTCACCTAAACCGACTTCAAACCCGTTAAAAGTGAAATAGTGGACAGACCAGTGCATTTCAGGACTCACCAGAGTATCGTTCCAGAGGATTTCCAGGCGGTATCCCTTAAGCACGTCCTGGTTGTCGTTGATATGCTTCTGGGCTAGACGGACAGCGGGCAGCACCCCTCGTCCGACGGCCCCCTCGGACACGTTCCTGCTGAGGGGAAAGAAGCCTGCCACGTACACTCGATGGGGAGCCTGGTGGTGGTGGGGCCGCAAGGCAAAGGTCAAAGTGCACAGGTGGACGAGGGCGAAACAGACGGAAGGGTGCAGAAAGGCGGGCGTGGGGTGGCGTCTCCTCCGCATGGTGGACGGGGGTGGGGCCGCCTGTGTCCCGAAGATGCCAAAAAAAACGGCCGAAATTAGTGCGTGGTCAGCGCAGAGGACTTATGGGTGACCCGGGACGCTGGGGGTAGTCGTTTATTGTTTGCACCGACGGGAGGCGAGGGGCGACGGGGGAGCATCTTGGCCGAAAAGTTGAGGGGGAGAGGATGCGCGTGCGGAGAAATCAGCAGTCGGATGCGACGAACGCGAACGTCGGTCGGGGAATGTGGAGATGCGAGAGCGACGGAGCGGGTAGGAGGCAACGTCGAAGGTGGCGCCACGTGCGACTCAATCGATTGGGGAGGGAGAGGGGGGAGCTACACCCCTCCCTCCGGAGCAATGGAGGGGAGGGGGGGGGGGTGATAAACACGCGTGCATGCTGGCGGAGGAGGGGCGTTTTTGGCACGCACTACTGACCCACAAAACATGACGAGAGAAAAAAAAATGCACGCGTGTGTTAATAAATGTTTAAGGTCTAGGCAACGGATTTGTAATAACGTCTTCCCACGCAAGGGACTCACATTTCCTGATTCCGTTTCGGACATTCCCAGATGGCAATTCCAGTTCCGTGTGCGAAGACGATCGCCATTAGCCTCGCGGCGTTATTAAAACATAAATCGCCTATTGAGGCGGGCTAATTTCGCAGCGTCGCGGTATATTAATTACTACCTTCTGGGTTGTAACCCGTGTAATCGCGGCCTTAATCGCTCGTCGGCACACTAACCAACGTCGTTAACATATTTATGAAACGACGTGTTACCTGCCCAGCAACACGTTTGAGTTTGAAAATGTACAGAGCTAATGTTCTAGCGGTCCTTGGCAATAAACGTTTCTCAATACGTTAACCACATTCGACATACTGCCGGGATGCAATTTGAACCAATCAGATGTTCGAAATGCCATACGATTTGTGTACTTTGGGAGACACGAGATTTATTAAAATAGTTTTTCTGTCCCGTTATGTATACTGCAGAATGATATATGCAATACGTTATCGTCATTAAGTTGTTCAACGTAAATTGACAGTTAATTAGTTCAAGAAATTTCTGGGAAAATATTAATCATATTTCAAGGATTCACATTTTCTAGAGCTCCTCGAACGAATAATTTGCACAATATTTGTTAAAGTAGTTATACAAATTTTAAGAGATTTATATATATATAGAACTTTAGGTATTAACAGACATTTTCCGACGCAGACAGGAAATTCCAACACATACAGGCGTTTAACGCGAATTTCAAGCGTAATTTCAAACTTTTTCGAGGTGATAAAAATCAAGCATATTTCTAGATTTTTCAAAGCTTCTGGACACCCTGTTTGACGACGCCAATGGAATTGGTGCTTTCAATGTCAGAACACAAGACAGGATCGATTTTACAATTACTAAGTGTCATATGGGAATCCATTATATGACATTTATACAAAATCGTGGGCAAATATAGCCATGTGCAGAATACAACACTAACTATACAGTATATATAATGAAACGCCAACATATCTAAAAGCCCATCAGTTGAGTTCGCTCAATTTCTAAATATATAGATTCCATAGCGGTTTACTTATTGTTAGTAACAAACAATACTCAAAACAGGAATTCATATCCTCTGTCTACTAACACGATGCAAAACTGACCTAGATACATCCGTGAGAAAGACCAATTTCCCTAACGTTTACCTGTCTGTCATTCACCCAAAAATACGTGACAAACTCCATACACATACTGTATCTCAGCATGGACAGCTTGTTCCCGGGCTAATGTCAAGATAGTTCTTTGAAATTCTGCTTCCATATCCCAAACAACATGAAGACTGCTCAAATATGATATGGTAGAGGTGTAAAATAACCATATATAAACAAACAAAACTTACTAATTAAGGCATACGAGGTTCTTCAACCTTATAACAGTGTGCATTGTCGGTATAAACAGCCATTCATAAGGGGTTAATGCAGCCCCTAATGAGTGGCAATCAGTGTATGCATGAAAGTAAATTTAGCAGCCGAAGCATAGGGGTTGCATCATGGGCTTAAGAATGGAAAACCAAACACTATTAGGCTACACTCTATTGAAATATAAAATTAAAGTTTCTAAATGGCCATAGAAAGTATCAGCATAATCTAGACAGCAGAACTGGATAAGTAAATCAGTTTTGCCAACGTGTTAAATCAAATTTCATTATGAAATTAATTTCAATCAAATTTATAAACCATGCAGTTTTAAATGAAGATAAGAATGCTCTCATTTTCGCTATATTTTAATAACAAACTCGAAAATGGAAATTTATAATCAAAACTAGCCATAATGATAATTTCTTAAATTAATAAATGACTTTGGCCATGCAGTTTATCACAAACAAAATCTATTACAAAAGTCTAAATAAAAGTTACCCACTTATTAGACGTTCATGTTACGTCCAATATTGTAAAATGTAGCAGGAAAAGTTGATTCGCGTGATGACATGACATCATCCGCAAAACTGAACGATACGTACTCGTTTTAGAACGTTCGTCATTTCTAATAATAAGAGAGGTTCAAAGTAAACCCAATGTTTAGGATATTTCGAAAATATTTCATAAAATTCTGAAGATAGAATAGTGAATTTAGCGAGGCTGTGTACATATTCTTTACGCCTTGAAGGAATACGAGAACCCACTTTTTTCCATTCCACTGCATCTTCTCTGAAATACATTTGTGGGGGGAAAAGGACAGTACTACCTACTTTGACAAACTGAAATACACGTACAAAATGATATTCGAGCTATATGAAAAATCGTAACTTTCAAGTAAAAGTTTTCAAATAAAACTTATTACTTTCATAGAAATGGTATGCTGGTGCTTAGTCTTGCAGTCTTCTGTATAGCATAATATTCAAGCTTATATTTCAAATGCACGATGGGGGTTTATCCTAATTTTATTTTGTCATTACCTTGTTGGTAAGTAGTAACAGGAGGTTATGGGGTGCCCTATATTACAATACTTCCTTAGCACTCTTGATGGTTAGAAAACACAATTGTCTAATGCTCCCATTTTTTTTGCAGAATGACCAAAATGGCGGCTTGATCCCTTCCTGAATTACTTCTGTTATGGGTGAAGCTAGTAGCTTGACCGTACATATAGGAGAAAGCGTTTATTTGTTTTCAATATGAATGGTAGAAGTAAGCGTGGTTGCACCGGACACTACATGGTCAGCATTAGAATTGATTCAGAGGCGGTTGAGCGAGAGAAAGTCACGATGGAATATGCCTACACGAGCATTCATTGTGAACAAATAAATTGATTTCGGGGGGCCATTCACCTTATTTTTCTGTACGAGTGAGTTGTAACCGCATTGGAAATAGCCAAATTGGTTAGACTTTAGGAATGTGATTTTTTACCATTACAGAAAGTTTCCACGAACAATAAGCTTTTCTTTATCTTCTTGATTCTCATTACAGTGAAGTCAATATTCGAAGTTAAGTAAATGTAATACACTGAACCAAACATTTTAGCAATCTTTTCAGCTTAAAAAATAATAACAATTCATTGCAGATTTCGGTTAAAACTGAATGAACAACTCAAACGATATTCTTCATTAGTGTTAACGAAGACGTAACAAAAAACCGAAGTCTATGTCGTTCACATATCTAGCTTTAAAAAAAACCCACTATTTTAATAATGCAAGATGCAAGTAATTCTGTTACAGCAAAGTTGCATTACCTGGTCAATTTTTATATTAACTGCATGTTACTAACTAGGATAAGCAACTTGCAACTGGTGGTGACTATTCCTTAATTATATATGTAATAAATGAAACATTTTATGTACATCATGCAATTATAGATTTTCACTAAAGTAGCATTGGTTATAGTTGTTTTTTTATTTGATAGGTTATATTTACACAATTTTCTACGCTCATATTTCTATATCTAACTTGTGTCAAATTTCACGATGATTCAGTTGGTGAATTGATCTACGTTTAAAATTATTAAGTAACTTTTGATAAAAGCTGTACTTTAGTAAATTACGTCTGAACAACTGTATTTTCGTCGCAATTCTCGACCAAGCCTCTTCATAATGCGAAATAATCCGTGATAATACAAAAGCTCCCTCAAATTCGTATTAGAAATCAATTATTCGAAGGACGTATATGGATTCTGACACTTTTCAATTTTGGTATAGGAAAATGTGCGGAGTGAGGTATACGCTGGGAATAAACATATGTTTTCACGTTTCGTGGTATGCATTGTGTATATATACCGCGGTATATATACAGTTCTATACACACGTATATAGAAAATGACCTTTTTAAAAGCGTGTGTTTTCGAATGTGGAAAAGCCATCGTAGACATACAATCTGGTCGACGGAGAAACCACATTGGAGCGAGGCAATTGACACAACAAATTTCAATAAATGCGAGAAGCTCCGAAGCTCAATTTGGAGGGATTTGGATGAGTAAATTTCAAAATTAGAGAATGGCAAAGATGCGACAGTAAGGGAAAACGGAGAATGAGATAGCAATGGGAGGAAATGGTAGTGGTGTGATGGAAGCACCCGAGAGAGCGCTTGTGGAAACACATTAAAACTTTCCGGCATTTCGACTTAATGATTTCAATTTAATCTGTGGTGCTAGCTTGGAAGCGGGGCGATTTTGGACTTTCGTTTCCATGTACATTTATTAGGAGCAATACAGAAGGTCCCCAGAGATCAACATTAACCGAATCCAATTCATTACTTGGAATACTTTCAAAGTAGGTTTACTTCAGAGTGTGGCAATGTGTACACGATGCAAGATACATGTTCTTGGAATAAGAAAGGGATTATTGCTAAAATGCTTTTTACTCGCTCCAATTACTCTTCATTTCATTTTCTAATTAAATAACTTAAACGTTTTCTCTTTTAAATTAACATTTGTTACATTTTCTATTGCTACCACCCTTAATGACGTCAACATTTTAAGTAAATAAACACTATTGAAATTATAATACGCAGACATTTCTAATATAAAATAGTACTGTTTTTTTTTGCAATTAGTGAACAGAACGATAATTCAGCAAACTAATATGGCACACCTACACTTGTATATACTGTAGCAATACTAAACGGCAAATGTAGCGATGGAAAGACTATAATGGCAACTTCTCTTACTTATTATTCCTCCAAGTCCCATAACGGCCTTTAGATCTCTATCATGAGGGCTATCATGTCAGGTAAATTAATCCCTCTAGTTTAATCCCTTGATATTAAACTCGACTCAAATGGAAAAACGATTTTTGGTGGACTTAACTAAAGTTATGAACTATTTATAAGACACGCAGACCTTTAAAAGACTGGATTAAAATGCCCTTATTATTGCTGTAGTGAGGATTGCAATACAGTAGAACCCCACACTTCCTTATCCGTCCTTTTATTTTAACCGGAGTCTGATTGGTTAAGACAGAGACCTGATTAATCCAGAGTTAATATTAGTATAATAGCAATATTTATATATAGTAATATATAGAATGCACTTGATATAAAAGTATTTATATAATATTGATTAGTAATTACCATATTTACAAAGTCAATCCTTATTTCTTTTTTTAATAATTTCTAAAAAAATATGTGTACAATGCGATTTTTGCTGTATTAATATTTTATGAATTCAGCACACAAAAAAGTTCATTTTTTGTACCCTTTTGAAAACGCCGAATCAGTAGAAGCTCATTAAGAGGGATTTCTACTGTAAATGGCTTGTTATTCAATCATTTGAATCATTTAATGGAAGGATGAAGTAATACGCAAACAAATTGAAGTAATACGCAAACAGATTAAAGTTTTAACTTCAAACTAAATAAAGTCAATTAAAATATGTCATTAAGATGATTCTCTTATAGTGCATTAAGTAAAAATGATGTATCCTTACAAGTTAAATAACGGATAAAAAAACTTTGAACTATTCAGAAATTTAATAAAAAGGCATCATTTAACCAAATTTCATTGGACTTGAAACTCCTTTACGAATGTACAATTTATAATCCCGTGATACACTGCAACAAAATTAATTATACACAGCGTGCATGTACATATACATATACATATATCACATTTTAATAGATGCTTTTAGGCGTTGGAACTTTGTCACTACGTTTTAACACTTTAAGTGTACTCAATGCTTAATCGGCGCCCACGGCCTCAATTTGTTAGAGAACACTTTCAGGATGAAGTTTGGCTCCTTTCGACAAAATGTTAACATAACAGGCTTCATCGAATTAGACAAGGCAAATATTTTAAAAGTGGTGGCACGATGAATTCCCCGAGTCCATTTTCGTGCGAAACGTGGCATAAATCGCGTCGTTAAAAATCCCTTTTTCAAAATGAGGCTAAAGGAGTGCATTCAAGTGCCCTTAGCAACGTCTGAAGAAATCCGAAAGGTACGAATTAAACGATTCCCTCATCTCTCATAAAAGGACTCTGAGCATTTTTGAAAGTCAAGACGAGCTTCAAATTGAGACTCTTTTCAAATCTGAATTTCAATTGAAGCCCATTGCGGCGCGGTGGGAAGATGGAGATTAGGAGAGGATCCGTCACGTCATCACTCTGGTGCAGAAGTATCTGAAAAGGACCCCAATACGCGGAGCACGCTTCAAAGACTTCTCTGCAAATCGCACTAATGACGCTCCCTGTTTATCCATAACAGTAAAACAAGAAAGAGTGAGAGAGATGAGAAACCGAGAAAAGCATATTTCACTCAAGAATAAAAGCTTGAAAAGGGGCACTCGTAAAGGGGATAAGGTCAGAGCTGTGGGGTCGTTTGCAGACAAAAAATGTTATAGAAAAAAAAATTGGCTGGAATTTATGCAAATTACACCACTGACTCACGTGATACCGTTGCAAAAATCTGTTATACCTGATGCCATGACAACGTTCGACATTGTTGATCACCCATGCCTCTAAAGAGGCAATGTTAAATATACATACAAATCGGTTTAGCGTCCATGTAATGTCAAATTGAAATGCCAAACTATGTAAATATACTATATATTCACGGGCGAGATAATGTATTACACCCATTACTTTTAATAATGTAGCACCACGCCATCATCAGGTTCTTTGCATTACAATTTACATAATGAGATACTTTCCAGTTTATATAAAGAAAAGTTATATACAGGGATAGCAATATTGCTTTTCAAGTGAGTTGATGGTTAAAAGCAAGACGTTAATGTTGATTTACAGCAATAAAAGTATTGGCTGTAATACATTATCTCGCCCCTTGAGGATGTAAAAGATACATTACGGCATTCTTGTGACATTCCGACGCCAAATTACCTATTCGAACGCGAATAATAACGTGACATCCGTGGCACGTGTATAATTTTTCAGCTATACTGCTAAAGTATTACGTGTTTGTCACAACTGTTTTCAAATTTGTCTTCAAAATTTTCAAAATCAGCATTCACTAATTTAGAATTGGTTATTCTAGAACACAAATATTTATAGACGTTTTACTCCAGATATGCGGCAGTCAAAGCAATATTTTTGAATTTAGTTGAGTGCCCTTAATACTCGAAGGCAGCTTTATAGGAGGAAAGCATTTACCAAGATACCGAACTATACGCTCGTACTTAGATTACAGAATTGACCATTGATTTTATTACGTTTACCCTGCACATTTCCATAAATAAACTGTATATACCTTCAGTTAAAACACTGACAGTGCGGTCGATGACAATGACCAAAACTGTCTATGCACATTTAATCAGACAAATTGCCTGATTCAAAGTATATGGTATAAGGACTGTATTGGAATTATCGTTGTACAGTGCATGTACATGCAGTTTAGTGTCTATATGGTAGCGAGAACTGGTCGCAGAAGTCCGTATTTTATTATCGTTTATCCCCTGACCATTAAAGGGGTAAACGCGTTCATTGTGGGGTTAGAAATGAAAGGGTTGGTTTGAATTACGACCAAAATTCCTAGCACGTATCGAAGCACGGTACGTATAATGGGACAGACGAGATGTTTAGTCGCTTTTGAAAAATTTAAGTGCATCACCCAAAAGCAGGAAAAGAGAGAGAGAGAAAGAGTCCAAAAATATCCAAAAGAAGACGAGAGCATTTTATTGGAACTTTTTATCACACTTCGCTACAAGAAAGTAAAATATAATCGGGGGAGTGTGTCAACCAATACTGTAGTAGTCATCTTATTTGAAACTGTTTGCATACATGAAGATCACAATTTTGTAATTCCTCATTTTAACTATGTATAATAGGCTGCTTAAACATGAAGTATACAAAGTATACAGTACAAATCTCTTTGGAATTGTTAACCATTAAGATTAAGTACCTGGGATGACAAATATTCCTATTTCAAAATAATTAAGTCTCGCCAAGTTTTTTAATCGGTAACTTAGTTATGCATCTATTTATATGTTGAACCTGGAAATTTGTAGATCTGGGTTTTATTCCTCAACGGGTCGACTATTCTACCTGTGGCTTTTCACAGTTCTTTTCAGGTAAATATGTCCTGTAGAACCCTTACTACCATGCCATTCCATTATTTTAAATATCGTACAGTACATATATTATTTACCAAAGGTACTGCAGTAGTATGTACACGATTACAAAATGACATCGTGGCATATGGATTTATACAAACTGAATAGAGAAAAATGCATACATCATGTAGAGATTTTTTTTAAAAAAAAAAGCTTAACTTCTTCATCACTCAGTAAGATTTTTTTTTTATAGCGGAGATTACGATGTTTCCTCGGTACTATAATATGAATTACGAGTTTGTGAACTGCAGGGATGCTATGACAAAAAGAGAAAAAATGACTTCCTATTAATTTGGCTCGAGGGGTGTCTGCCACGAAAGAAATCAAATCAAATTTTATATCTCAGTTTGTGTCAACCTGAAGACGATCTTATAATCACAGTCGATGGCAGGTGACGTCGTGCCCTTTGGTCTCTTTTCCCGTGTATTAAGTGCGGTGTAACGATTGCGTACTGTGGGATTTCCAATCTCCGAGAACAACTGTTACCCACCGGCATAACGTCAAGAATCTTCCTGGAGACAGTCCAACAGCTGCCAAAAATCTAACGCCCGAGATAATAACGTAGAAGAAAAAAGAAAAAAATGGAGGCCACAAAATGGCGGCGACAGCTGCTTCACCATTCGACTAAACAACATTGGTTCGGGATGGCAGCTTTAATTGAGTCGATGGCAAAATTGGAAGAGTTGGCGAAATAAGTAGGAAGGAAAGAGGAAGTCATGACAGCCAATATCACAGTTAGATTGGAACAGATTGTCATATCTGGTGGTAGGAAGATAGAGAGAAAGCGGGAAAATGCTGTCAAAGCAAGATTCAGTCTCGAACAGTAGTCGGGTATATATTAAATCAAATCATCAAAATTCAAGTAGGAAGCTCAGCTTTGGCATACAATGTTTCGGACCGAAATGACAGACAATATCCTTAGCATCTAGGACAAGTATCACAATTGCTAATTACTGCAAATTACAGAAATAGCAGAGTACTCAAATTACCATGTACGAAGATCCTTTTTACGCGAATCTTACTTTGTTATAATGTAGAAATGTTGGATTGGAAATGGCTGTTGAGATTGTGCTAACGGACCATGACGTTATATTGCCGACCAGTGGCCAACTGGGTCTAAAAATATTGCTTGCCAGGACACAAAGGGGCCCACCAACAACCATACATAGTATAAGGTCACCATTTCATTTTTATAAGAAATAAATCCAATTTTTAAAAAATGTATCTTCTAAGCTATTATTATGCTACTAAAATGTCATTTATATTTTTAACATATTGGACAGTTTTCGCATGCCAACGTCTTTATACTTACCTTAACGTTAGCGGCGGGAAGGGAAAAACCACGCATGCGCACCCATTACGTTCAGTTAGTTCATTGGGAAGTTTAATGCGTGGCTCCTCCATTCTCGCCGCTAACGTTAAGGTAAGTATAAAGACGTTGGCATGCGAAAACTGTCTATTGTCTAAAATTTAAGGGGGTCCACTTGCAATTGAACAAGCGGACACCCTGATCTGTTTGCCACTGATGCCGACCATATATACATAGATAAAACAAACAAATATGTGAAAATGCATTTCGTTGGGGTCGCCAACGAAATGAATTAATGCTACCCTCGTGTACACGTCTAGGGAATTGAAAAATTGCAACGTATATTAATCATATTAGCCACAAATCGATTTGTAGCATATTCGCGATATGAGTACTATACCAGATTTGTATTAGCCTTATTTCAGTATACAAGCATTGGTCCCAATCCTGTAAGCAATTCAATATCAGCTGCAAACTCGTATTTTTAACTTCTTGCCACCGCAAATTCAAAATAAAAAACCTTTACTAAAAAACATTACTTTTTCTGTTAATATGAGTCAAATGCACACGTTTTAAAAGTATTATATTTCAGAACAATGGTAAATAATAACAATAAAAATAATATTTATAAGACATCGTGGTTACGATTATTTACGATTCATTGTACGAACATTCGTGCAGAAGCTTGCGGTTTTCAAAAACCAACTTCGGAACTTAGTAAAATCGTTAATTACTAAACATAACATCTGTTTATAAACTTCTTTTCCGCATATTTTGGAACGTTAACCTGCTTCTTCAAATAATTGATCGAATAAGATTGGTGCAACTGTGCATGATAATTTTATTGTTTTTAACACCACAAAAAAATATTATGTAACGTACTCTATATATAACATAAAAATGAAATCGCTCTTTTGAAATCTACACACTTTTGAAAATGAAATTCATGTTGGTTTTATGCTATAATGGAGTGATTTTTCCACATTTCCATGCCCTACATTCACCCAATTTTCTATACAGAAATGTGGTAAAAAAGGCTGCATCTCCCCCCTGTGTGATGAGAAAAAAAAAGTCGGTGTGAATTAAGATATCACCTGATCATTTTAACCTAATTACCAACAACAGAAGCAGACACGATACTCAGCGTGTTTTCCGATGTTTTTGGCCCAATTTCAACTTTGCTGACAATATCAGGTGTGGCAGCGAAAGGCTTTTTATTAAGGCCAAAAAGGCGAACGAGTTGGCGTGTTACACGATGGTCAATGCGTGTGTGAGAACTGTCCTTGCCATGTCCAGCCATGACAAAGGTCTTCAATATTTCATGGGATGGATCTTGTCTTGTGGTTTTACACTTTATAGACTGACAGATCGATGGGCAAGTCTGACGTCATCCTTATCGTCCAATTTCATAGATGGATTAATTAAGGCCTAAGCAGCAAATCATGTGACCTAGAACGTATGGTGCGCCAACGATTTATCCCCTAAACAATGGTTTGCATCACATCTAATTGGGAATGTGCTATGGTTGCATTGACAAATGCCAGTCCATTTGTACGATAATCTTCTCAAATCTAATTCAGTCTTTGTACAGGCTATGGCTTATTTCCTATAAGCATCAATCTCAGTGCCACTACCCCTAAGGAGATTAATCTTCGGGGCTATTAATCCCGTCCCTGTGGCTTATTGGCTAGACCCGGTGGTCAACCGGACATATCAATCCACGGTGCACAGGCAGGATAATAGGTTAATACTCGCTGATTTATTCGAGCAATATGTCAACAGTGTTGGTTTGTATCGAGTGTGCGATGCATGCATAATTAACAGCAGTATATAGAAAATTTCAAGTTGAGTTTCAGCTGACTTGGCCATAAGCTGAATTTCCGTTCAACTACCTATTTTTGTGTGCAATTTTCAATTATTTTCGTTTTGCATTTTTTAGATGCCTGCCCCTTAAAAATTGTTTCCTTCAGTAGAAACATTAATTACCGTATCTTTGTTCGAAATGAATTGAAGGGAGGTTGATTTTTTCATCGGAAACCAAATATCCAGTAGAAAATTGGAAATTCTCCGGCAACTGGAGTATTAAAAAAAAAAAACGGTTTTGACAAAGCTTACTGATTTCCGGGTTTATGTTTTCAAGAGAAAACTTTAATTAAAGGTTGCGCAGATGGTCACAGCTGCAAAAACGTTGGACAATTTCTTTAGAGGCACTGAGCATCAGCAGACAATGATTGCTAAAGTTTAAGCAATTAACGAACCCTTGCAGCACCAAATAAACCCTATCAAATAAAAAATGGTTTAGACCTATTTTGTTTAAAGCGCTGAGTAATTTATAAAAACGATACTGACGATCATAATGGTTTTGTCGAAGATATTACCATGCGAATAAGGTTCATGTTGAAACCCTCTTAACCGGCCTCCTCTTATCCAGCTTAAAATGCAGTTTCAGAATATATATATAAAATATGTGTATGTATATGTATGTATGTGTATGTATATATATATATATATCTTGAGTGAGAGCGTGCTATTAATCCTAATTTTTTAAATATTCCATTACTATTATTATTGCTAATAAACTACAGATTAACCAGCTCTCTCCAATAACCAACCAAACTCTGACCCCATCGGAGTGGTCGAAATTCGACCAAACGAATCGAAATTCTTTAATTACTCTATATAGCTAACCTTAGTTTGTTTAAAATCATCGTGGAATTAATCCAAACCATTTTACATCGTCCAAGACAATGTATATGCTAGGAAACAATATACTAAAATAACAGGGACTAATACCAAATAAGCCCATTATAAGTCGCTATCCTACATCCTAATATGTTTCTCGGTAAAAGGACTCCTGGGAAAGATTAAGTCCAAAGATAAATTATTTTTCAGCGTTTATTAAATTTGCTCTGGAGGTGGTGTGGAAGGAAGGAAGGAAAGGGTCCAAGAGACTCATTCCCAGCCTGCCGTGGGGAAGAATGTCCTTCCGTGAGGCTGCCTGATAAGCCAACGGCGCTCCCGCAACTTCTCCACGAGGACTTACTTGCATATGAAAAGCAAATGAAGCGAAAACAATACACGACACACACATATGTATATGCAGCGTTAATCAAGGCGAAAAGCATCCGTGTTCTACAAAAAGGAGAAATAAACACCTTTGCCAACGCATAAACAGAGTCGACGAACGATCGTGGAAAGAAATTAAAATGAAATACGACGTCGGTACACCGCATTTTCATTTCATAGACGAACAAACGAGGGGAGAGAAAACTAATAAACCCACTTGCAAATTACCCGAGACACCCTCCTAAAGTATGCACGCGATAGATGATGCCAAAAACCCACCATATCCATATATATGTAACATCCATATCATGTACGAGTACATTCAAATATTTTTTATAAAAATAAGTTGGAATATATAGCTATAGTATTCATTCGGAATTTCATCACGAATGGTCAGCACATTTAGCGAGGTCATTCGTCATAGAACTTACGATTGCTTCTGCAGAATATGTGCTGACCATTTATGATGAATTTTCGATTGCACATAACCTTTCCAGAGGTAACAGAAAATCAATAGTTGATCAGAAAATGTAATTAGAATCTGTTGTATAATTAAATGTAACAAAGTTATTATTACAAAATTAAATAACTTTTCATGCCCGCCAAAGTATACGAGTGTGTTGAAAACATACTGTATATAATGAAATCATGTATTTATATTGTCTTTTACTAAGTGCATGCATCTTAAAAACTTTCCAGTTTTGCTAAGTGCATGCAACTTAAAAACTTTCCAGTTTTACTAAAAGCATCAGAATATTACTTTAAATTACATTCTAAAATGTTCAGGACTTATATGTTGATGCTCGTATATTGTTGCTCTTGATTTAAAAGTGGCTGGTTACGTTTTACAAAAATTCGTTTATCTAAGACATTGCGTTGACTTTCAGATAAACTTACTGAATCGCCCTATGACATACATACTGTATACGTACAGTACCGTGTACATTTATTTGACTGAACATCATTACTTAGAACACGTACCTTAAATGGATTATATTTATGGATCATTTTATTTCCACGTTTTCGATTTATTTCCTTTTTATATTTAGTTAGGATATTATTTCCACTAGTTTTGAGGTTGAAGAGCATGCATGCAATGTTGATCGACTCATAAAACTAGCGATTTTCTTTTATATCCGATTGTGGCCATAAAATGCCTGTATATTTAAACTTTTCGTATATCTTTATGTGAGCATAAAAGTTTTAAAAATTGAAAATTTATAAATATAAAACACTGCAAACTGTATAGTCTGGACAGACAATCTATCGAGACGTGGTAAAATACATTTCTTTATAACTGATTCCAAAGTTTTTCGAAAATAGAAATTACCTCATTGTTAAAATGTTAGATATTCTCAAAATAATTACATTTCACGAATGAATCAGTTTTTAGTTTAAAATAATCGCAAAAAAGCGCGAAAGTGTAATTAAAGTATTTTAGCTGCTGCTTGAATCTTTTTTTATATTGTGATTAATTCCCATTTTAACAGCTTTTCCACATTTTTTTCTGCAGGATGACACGTTTATCATTTCCACCAAACTCATCAGTAATTTCAATTTCGTTTCTTTTTAAGGTATTATTTGATTTCTTGAATTAGTTTTATCTTTCGGGGAATCATTATAAGATTTTATATCCTATAAAGTTCTCGGCTGCTCTCTTTATTATACAGCCCAGGCCTTCGGCTGTACAGTATATCGAATGCGTACGGATGGTCGATAAATGTTATTAATACATTTAATAAATATATATATCTCGTATACCCGAGGCTTGAAGGCCTGTAATTAACGCATTATTATTATACAGGTCTTTATTCCAAGTCATCTCAAATGAAAGATAAGTATAGGCAAGGAATTGATTTTTAATGCGTTCCCAGACTCATTTTTGAAACGATTCTCTATTAAGCGCACAGAGATAAGGGCTTTTATAAACGACCTCAATTCTATATCCAATAATTTAAAATTATAAGTTAATTTATCAGTCATCGCTTTTGCGGAAGGCGTCAGTCAGTTCGTCGATTGAAGAGCATATGCAGGATGAACTCAACTTAAGAGAAACATAAAATGTGAAGATATTGTAAACACAATGGAAAAATAATTAAATTACCGATCCATTTTAGTAAGAGCTTTATATAACCATGCACTGGGTTATAGGAGCACTTAATAGCCGCGCCCCTGAGTTTTGCTGCAATGTTTTTATTAGGCCCTAATACAGTAATTGCTAGCGTGCACTATGTGAAGATCAGCAACTCATTGATCCCTTTATATTACGTATGTCCACATACACACAGATGATTGAATAACAACATCGATTTCAAAGCACCTCGAATGTTTCATTTTTCAATTTTGTGGTATTTTATATTGTGTTTTGTAAACTTGTTCGACACACTTGTGACTAAAACTCTGACTTGTATATTATAGTGAGAAAATTCAGGGACTTCATTTAAAGGAGGTCTCTTTGGCATTAGTTTACCCAAACCATACTGCAGTAAAAGTGACATTTTTCTGCAGTACGTAAGAGGTCTATTCTTCCGCAGTAAAAGTAAATTTTGTCTGCGGTAAAAGTGCGATTTTTCTGCTTTAAAATTGTAATTTTTTCTGCAGTAAAAGTGTTATTTTAATGTAGTAGTAGAAGTGCACCGTGCAGGTTTCCTTCAGTAAAATGCGATTTTAATGCAATAAGTGATGTTATTGCAGCAAAAGTGAGATTTTTATACAGAAATATTACTTTTTCCAACAATTCTGTAGTTATGTGTTTCATTGAGCCCCATAAAAAGTGCAATTTTATGACAGAATACTTTCTGTTGGCTGGAACATACTTTTCCCATTTGGCCTGAACCTATAATCAGCTCTGCTCGGTCCTTAACCATATGGCCCAACTGTCCAAGCCTTTGACATGACATGGGGTGCCCACAAGCGTTGCCATGACGCAGACTACGTCATCTTATATGATAATATAAACAACCAAAACGAAATTAAACCATACAGGGCTGGCAATTAAAAATTCAATAAAAGTACGACACAGCCCAGGCAGACAATATCCCCTGATTCCCCTCCTCAGGGTCCTCCCCCCTGCGATACCTTGCTGCCTATTATGAATTCTTAGTTTTATCTAAATCTATCACATATCAAATCTAGACATTAAACTTTCTGAACTGAAAGTTGAACAAAAGGTAGATGGGGAAAACTTACCTGTATCAGACGAGTAGACTAATCTTTCGAACGCCGTTATTGATGTCCGTGGTAGATAGGCCTAATCATAATTTCAGTTGTCAAATTGTCGCACGGTTCCGCCGTTGAAATGTCCCAAGAAGATTGTTTTTAGCACTTTCTTCTGACGATTTCTGACACTTGCGTTGAATGCACATTTGAAAACACCCGCGTTCACAATCCAGCTTTCACAAGTCATCGTAGTAGGGAGCCACTGAGAAGGATGCCTGCAAAATACAAGTTGACGTCGTCGTGAGCACCCTGTATTTAATTATGACAGAAATTTTGGCGTTTCATCATATCGTTTAGAGCTTTGGGATTAATTTTTCGTTTTGAAATCCGTATCTACAGCATTGAGGAGTATAAGCACTAGGTGAAGCAATACATGAAATGGCGGTCAGCAAATTCGTAGGAAACGTATTTAAAACATTGTTTACAAAGCACTTGCTGGTGACCAATACCATTGTCAGCGGATCTCTCATGGGCTTTGGAGATTTTGTGCAACAAAATTTTGAGAGATATAACGACGATAGAGCCATAAAGAAAAATCACGACTGGATAAGAACAGGTTAGAGTAACACGATTTGAAATTAAGGTCAGAAATGCTGGCATGCCAATCGATCACCAGATCTACTCAAACAATAGCACAAGCTAGGGTCCTCCAACACGTGCTACTGCACCACGTGCTGATTTTCATAACCCATTCAAAATACCTGATACAATTAACCTACTGAACTTAAGGTATACACGAGCAGTATGTAAAGTTAGTTTTCATATAGACACATCTCGTAACATGACTAATATATGTATTACACCACCAGCACTATCTGTACACCACAGAAGATATTAAAACTTAACGATGACGAAATGCAACATTCTGATGTAATCACGGTCAACTCTTTATAACGCAGATAAACTTACTTAAACTAGTTTTCGCTACTTAAATTTAGCCTGTGTACTGAATCGTATAATACACAGTCGATTTATCTCATAAAAGAGCATCCTATAGGTTTTCAAACAGGTTTTTTAAAACTCATTCAATCCTACATTTATTAGCCTAAGCAAAAAATAAATAAAAATTTTTATCTGGAGGATATCCATGAAACATTGCAAATCTTTATAGTGAATTCAATTTTTTTGGTAATGAAACATGTTGCCAAATCAAGGGAAACAGTTCATGTACACGTTATGTAAGAATGAGACGAGTAAAATTAAACCCAAAGTGAAGACTTCGTTTTTTATGCCCCCATATTTTTCAAATCAAATATGCAACACTGTCATTGTGCTCTTAAGTTAATATTGAATTTTGTTTAATTTTCATTTGTATTTCATTTAAGGTCGAATGGCAGCAGTCGGTGTTCTGGTAGGACCTTTAATCCATGGCTGGTACAGGTTTTTAGATACTTCATTGCAAGGCACCAGTAAAAGTATTATTTTGAAAAAAGTATTAGCAGATCAGCTAATAGCGGCCCCAGGATTATTGGTAGGATTTTTCGTAGGTGAGTTAAAAAGAACCATCGTAGTCGTACTATCCAGGAACGTTGCTTTTCCAAACAAAAACCATGATAGGCCCTCTAATAATGAATCCAAATTGTGTAGCTTGTCCTAATAACTAACATCTTTATCACAACCTAACCGTTAAACCAACGTCCTTTTGACCATAACTGGTCGCTGGTGATCCTTTATCAACATAGGGTATCACAAATAACCTTTATCATAAATTCAATTCTTTAGGAATGGGGATGATGGAAGGAAAGACGCTCAAATCATGCATACAAGAACTCAAGGAAAAGTTTGTTCTTGTATATACGGTAAAGTATTTCGTTTTGTTATTTTTTAAAGAGTTTATATGATCTAGAAAACTTTACAAAAATTGTGTAATGAATGTATTTTAAAAGATCGAAATTTGCATTTAGATTGATTGTATATTCTGGCCTCCAATACAAGTGATCAATTTTTGTTATCTACCCCCACACTTACGTGTTCTTTACGTAAGTTCGGCAGTGCTGTTTTGGGACACCTTTCTGTCCTACATCAAGCATAAGGTAACATTATTTAATGGTGGTATTTAACGGTATTGAATATTCGTTTTATGTAATGAATTTGTTTTTTAAACAGGATATGTCAAACACTTCGCTCAAGGATATTATAATTCAATTTTATGAAGAATCCAGGGCTACTCCGTCGACCAAATGAATCTCAATTTTTCTATTATTATAATTAAAATCGAATGTATTTTTTACATTAAAATTCCACTGTTATTTTATCCAAATGCTTTTTTTTTATAATTGTATAAGCCATTTGCTGTAGAGGTTTGATAGGGATGTTAACAATATTTATCAGTGGAAACTGGTTCTGAATCGTACCACGCATCATGTGTTTGTGACCAAATTGGCGGTTTATGGTTAACAAATTGCAACCTATATTTTAGAAGATATGGATTTGGAACCTGGGTTAACAATCGTGATATTGGTTCGTGCACTGTTCTACAGTTGTTTGCAGGCAAATGCTGTGATTACTCAAATTTGCTCAAATTTTGTCACTACTATGCTCTTACCTAATATTTACTGACCCTCTATGTACGTTACTCTGGTAAATACATGTATGACTTGCTACAGTTGTGAGCATTCTTAAATAAACTTCAAATAAACAATGTTTTGTTCAAGTCTCCTCCCGATTTTCTGTTTCAGTATTCAGTATGTGCAAATTTCTAAGATTTGTTCTCTAGGTACTGTTATTTTCTATAAAAAAAAACTGTACAAAAAAGTGAGAAATTGGCTTTGCCTATCGACACTTTTTTTCCTTGAAGGTAAATATTTGATGGTGTCATAGAGGAATCTCGCCGTTTTTATCTTTTTTTGTTTGCCCCAATTGCATTGCGATTCACATGGTTTGATGAAGATTCCACTAAATAGTCTCCCTAGGAGATTCCAGAAGTCTTTCTTTTGTTAGAAAGGACTAAATCTTATCGATATTTTCGGAAACTGGATCAAACTTTGCAGTTTGCTTGTTGGTTTAAACATTAGCAGCATGATGCAATGTGCTTGGGTAATTACCGAGAGACTCTGAAAGGCTCAGATGACCCAAAAGCCCACTCACCCCAATCGTTCTGGTACACTTTCTACCCTGATTGCATTATTACCTAGACTGTCATTTTCTCCTCTCCCAAAATAACAACAAAAACATGGTCATTTTTTGGAATTTTTTCTCTCAAATTGATGAGTTCAACATTTTGTCTAAAACCTGAAATATCAAATTAAAGAATTTAAAAATCAAATCACTTTTTTGAAACACAATTGGGTATGAATTCAATAAGACAGGAAGAATATTTAAGTCCATAAAAAACGAAGTGGAAATTGCATGAATGTGCAAATTATTTTACTACGTTTTGAAAATAACATGGAAAGCAAATTTAGACTGCGTCAAGTCTAAGATTTTAAGATAAGTTTATGATTACAAAAATAAATAACTAAAGCAGGCCACTGCTTTTTTACAATGAATTTTCCCAGCTAAAATAGAGTGAAGGACAACTACATGTCAACTTTCTTGAAAATCAACAAAATGGTTATAATCTTTATAATACTGGATGACAATGGAAACAAATTTGTGATGAAAAATTAAGCAAAAATATTAAATAGTTTGACTCGAATTCTACTAGTTATTTTGGTCTCTGATTGATCGTTATTTACAAACACTTTGACTTATTCTATGTATTCAAAGTGTAATATATTGTAGTTTTAAAATTTTTTAAATTATTTACATTATGAAAGATTATCATTCAATCAATCATCTAGTTAAACACAACGGAGAAAACTAAATATCGACAATGCAGGATTTTTTATGCTCATAAATTCTAGAAGGTTTTATTTTTATTTCTATATTATTGACATCACTGGAGCTTCCACAAATACCGATGAGTGATGGCTCCCTTTTGTGTTTACACCATATCTATAATCTAATTTAATTAAATACGCGTGTGGGGTTCAGCCAACCTAACAATTGAGATTATGGGTGTTTAATTCTTAATAGTTTGTGAGAAGAGTGAAGATAAGAAGGTGCTTGGCCGCGGCGAATTTTTAGAGAAATTATTCAGGCATTTGTTATAAACTAATGGAAATGTAACGGTCGATTAATTAAGAGACGGTCCATATGGTACAACCCACCAAAATCTTGCTCGCAGTTTAACTCCAAGGTGTTAAAGGCAATGAATCAAAGTCAGAAGATATGATAGACCTCATAACAGTGATTTATTAGAGAATTACTAAAAAATTAAAAATGCCCGTGGCACTGCAAATATGTATTGAGTTTAAAGCACATCTCTAAAGTTTGTCTTTATTCAAAAAGAGTTTTGAATTTGATATTAATTCAGTGTCCACCTGCAGTAATCATCACCTTTTTTATACTTTAGCTGACATTTCTGGTACAAATAAATTCGATATTTTGAAACATCGTTTGAACAGCAGACAAGCAGACAGCAGACTTTTTTGTGAGATGTCTCTAAGTTGGCCTCTAGGTCAATATACCATGAAATCATGAATAAAAGCAATCTCAATTTTACACAATGTCTGACGATGAATAAAACAACTCTTTTATAGGAACTGCATTTTGAGAAGAGTCAAATCTAATAAGATTTCAACCTAGGGGGCTAACATAAAATTAAAATATGTGAGGCACCGTGCGTCCCGTTACACATTCTATAAACGGGCGAGTCAGGAAGCAAAGTCAACTATTGAATATCATTATTTGTCATACTTCTAAGAAACGATTTGCCTCATGGCCACCAGTAATCCAATTTGAAGTGATTCAATGGAATTCGTTTTTTTTTTATCTTAAAACATTAATGTTTTGCCAACAATAACCTGGCGGATGAGAATGTGCGCACGCGTACGGAACTGATTTTCTGGTAATTAGCGCGTGCGCACATCCGCCGAAATAAATCTTTCTTTCTGGTTAGAGCTACTAGCCTCATCCGTGAAGAAGGTTAATATGATAAGTTGCTATTTCCATATATTGATATGGTTAGATATGACAGGTATGATAGAATGATTATAGAATGCAGTCAAAAACTCGTTTTAAATGAAGAAGCAGTAATTAAAATATTTCCGCTGGCACTTTTGTTAATAAGCATTTGTGCAATGCAACTGAACAGAGGAATTTGATAACCACCTTTATTGCATGATTTTGTATTTACATTTCTAATTAAGCAGGAAATCATAAATGAAATGTATACAAAGTTTGAACTATCAAATTTATGGTAGGAGCTAATCTGGTAAATGCCAAAGGTAACGCTACCATTTGAAATAGTACAAATAGTATATATTCGAATAGAGAATAGTATATGTACAATGAATTCCAAGGCATTGAATTTGTGCTAATGAGTGCAGAAATTTTAGAACAGAAAATGTCAGCAAATTTTAATTAAATTTAGACAATATACAGTATGATGATTTAGCTTAAATTATAATGGAAATAGTTTTAGGCGCTTATAGTTGACCTTAATTAATGTCGACTAATGCTAAGGATAAGAAAAGAAGTAAAGAAAATCGGTCCAGACATTTGTAATTATAATTATTCTTATTGAAAGTTTATGAATTTGCATTGCACCATTAGCTCTGTCCCTGTTTTGTGTTACATCAACCATGGATCATACCATAACTCTTCGCGTAATTAAATTCTTTCATTTAAACCCAAGTGCACACTTGTTCTACATTTTTCCCATATTTTTTTTTTTTCACCATACCCCAGGATACCGATCAAGACATCCGCACCTAGCGCTTTAGGTCCTATATTACTACTAAGGTCAGTGGGTCACTATGCCATATACGAAATGCGAGACATTGAAAATGCTTGTGCTCTTATGATGGCCACAGTAAGAAGGATGTTCAGAGTAGCAAGGAAACGCCTGAAAGGCAAGAAATTATCACTTTATTTGACTGCCTTTCCGAAACCTGAACAATCAGTATTAGGTTACGACAACCTTTAATTCGATAAGTAATTCATTGTTTTAACCCTTCCACTTCCGTATTCTTCCCAAAGATAAAAAGCATAATTAGTTTTAAAACGAGTGCTTAACATGCGAAACAACCAACAAGCTCAGGCATGAAAATTTTGATGTTTTAATGAAAAAATTAATAATACCAGCAACATGCTCGACCTGAACCTTAAAAAACATTTGCGCATATCAATAAAATAATCTAGTTTGCTTAGTTTATTAAAAGTTGCAACAACTGAACTTGTCAACATTCAATGTTGAATATGTTGAGAACATGGAAATTGCACAGTCCCGCCATGAGGTGACTTGTCATGAACAATTTTGAATTGCTCGCATTCCAATAAAACTACGTACACTTTTTATAATAGAAAAATTCTAATAAAAAATATGTTCAACTTCCGAGTTAACAGTTGAGTAGTTTTGCAAAGGATATACTGTATACAAAAAACTATGAACTGGGGATCGACGGCATACAAATTATTTGAAATTGCATTAGAGTAAACAAACAAATGTAGAAAATTGTTATTACTGAAATAGCAGTGCATAGTATATTAAATGAACTCTAAATGCTTCATTGATTTTTTTTATCGAACAAACTATACGGGGTCATCTGTTTAAAAAAACTAGCATCTATCCTTTGGTTACAATTTAATTGTGAAACTCGAGTACATGAGTAAACCTTGTTCCAAAATGTACCCTAGTTTAATGCGCTTTCAAGGCAAATTTCTGATATCGTGAGGCTATTAAATTTAATCAATCATTAATGACCTATAGCAGCTATAAAATCCTTTTTTCAATATCAAACAAGCACGATTTCTAGGTAAATATTTACACCTTAAGTATTTGTCATTGAATACAATATATTTATTTCATTGTAGCATATAAGGGGAAGAATCTTTGAGTAGCAACATTTGCTAAATAGATTTGGCAAACAGGTCATTATTATACACAGTTTTCATTTTGAAATAGGCCTTGCTCCTGTTTAACACCTTGTAAAAATATAACGTTGGATATTTACAGGAGGAATGCCCTTCACGCCATGATTGTTTACTGCACAACACCCCTGAAGCATGCCCGTTAAGAATTTTCACGTACACTTTTACAATTATATTCTTATAATTTCCGAGTATTTAGCTTGAGTAAAACGTAAAAAGGGTGGAGATTATAATTTGGGTTGTGTTGCATATGATGCCTAAAGGGAAGTTTCACTCAGCGTAGATTCTAAATCCCATATTTGGGTAATTTCAATTTGATTACCAGCCCAGAAACTTGCAATAGAGGTATTTATACGCACATTTAATTCATAGGGACCCCACCTATTAATAGTTATAACATCGTCAAATAAATTAGCCGGCCACTTATAAAAACGGTATTTCCTCCATTTCTTTCTAAAAAAATCCGTTAAGAATAATAAATAAAGAGAAATTATTTTTCACTTCCTGATTTCGAAGGGAAATAAGTAAAAATCTAGAATTTTTAAATATAAATATTTTTCAATCGTAAACGCTTGATTTACTTTCAATCGAGATTATATATATAACTCCTATAAAATAACAATAGAATTTTTTTTTTCTAAATTCTTCTTTCAATATGTACTTTTATAAAATCTTAATTGAGCACATTTCTAATAGGATGCAATTTACTAGAAATCATATTTTTCTAATTACATGTTTTTACGATGTTATTCTTATGCAGGTACAGAATACGTACATACATATGTATGTGGCAAACTGTTATGTGACTAGTCTTATTTTTCACTAAAAAAACTACAACAGGCTAGGGTTTTTCCTAAATTTGAAAAAAAGCACATAAAAACGTTAATATTCATTGTTGAAAAGACATTAAAAAAATGGGGAATTTGACATTTTTTGTTGTTTTTAAACACTGTAATTATCTGGGTTATTTGAAATTCTAGTATTGTAGGGATTTTTTTTCTCACAATCGTCGCAGATGAAACATAAACACATAATGTGAAAAAGCATAATATTGTTTGATTACTCTTTACTAAATCATATACGGTATAATAAATGTCAAGCTCAAGTTTGAAAAGTAGGAACTTGTAGCACTTCTGATTTTTTAAAAATTCATGTTTTTTATTTGCCACCATTTTCACTTGTTTCTTAGCAGTGCTTGCTATGAAATAATTGCAATATCTAAGGCTTATATTATGTTAATAATGTAGAAATTTATGTCGACTAGTATTACGGGAGTCAGCGAAGCGATAGTATGTATGTCTATTTTATGAATATATAAAGGAACATTTAATACGTCTATACAATTGTAAGAAGAAATGGAAATTGAATAAAGTGCAGGCAGGTAGGCATTGTGCATTCTCAGGGGTGTGATTTGTGTCCCATTTATAAGGAGACTCGTACGTGGCAATAAGGCGACTGATTGTATAAAAAATGACCAACAAATTTTCAACTGCAGAAACCAGTCAGGTGGTTGGGGGTCACGTGTTCCTCCACATGCCAAACACGATCGTTTGATGCGAGTGTAGTTTTTAGGGCGTAAAATTTGAGCATTTTTCTGGGAGTAGCTATCGCATAGTAGCAATGCAGTGTCTGACAGTGGTGAAGTGAACAACTCTGCTTCAGGAGAGCATCAGAACCACAAACTTCTTCAAATGGGCACATTTTAATGAGGAACTGCCATTAGTCTGGCCATAATCTGAATCCTCTTAATACTTTTCTCACGGTGTACCAGGTGTGTGAGGTACCTGAGTGTGCCAAGAATTTTCGCTCTCATTCTACCACTTTAATTTCTTAATGCACTTTGGCTAACCAACAAACTGCTAATTAATTAGGAAACGCGAGGGATTTTTCCCTGCTTGTTGATAAAGGACACAGCGCAGGAAATCATCGTTTTTCAAAGGCATAAGAACTCCAACCTGCTGAAATTATTTGTCTTCAGCAAACATGGGTAAGTGCATGCACGGTTTCTTGTAATATTTGGGCTTATAAAAGTGTTCATATTGTCTGCAGATGAATGTTGCACATTTATCTAACGTAATTTCTTATTGTATTTTATTGGAAAGTTTGTTGACTTCAATGCTTAGATTATGAAAATCTTTAAGGCTTTTAATGTGTTGAATAATTCTGCGCCCAATGAACGCCCAATGATCTCATAATTTACTCTAAATACTCTAATTTTACTAAGTAAATTAACAATGTGAAGTATTTACATAGTACGTGCATAAATCTTTGAAAATGTGCAATATAAAATTATTTTAATTTAATATAAAAGGAACTTTCCAAAGAGTAACTGGACACCAATATAGAGCACCTTTCACTCACAAAGAATGGTAAAGTAAAACTAATAGTTATATGACAAACAATCTACAAAGAAAGGGAAATTCTCCTTTAAAATCGTGTTAAAGCTAAAAAAAATTAAAGTGTAAAAGAACGTTAATTTTCTTTGCTATGATATTTCACAGTCAAGTAAAACAGAATTGGGCGTATGTAAGCAAAATTTAGAAGTGAGGAAATTAAGAAATTCATGGTCAAATTTCTTTAAGTAAAACTGGGGGAAAAATTGCTAAAAACTTATAATATTTCATTTGATCAAAACTAATACGATGAACTAAATGTTAAGTAATAAAATTCCAAAACAAGTCTGTTATTTCATTAGCTAATAGTATAAATATTTTAAATATTATCTTAAAATATCCAGACCGCCTTTTTATAACAAAGTCTATAAATAAGTTTATAAACACATTTATGCTCAATTTCTTTTCTTACATAATTTCAATTTCTATTCTTATGAATTCAGAGATACATTTTAATTGATACTTTTCAGCTCATCAATAAGTAATTGCCAGTTTTGTTTATTTATTTATGTTAACTTACTCAAACAATAATGAAAATCTCGTATTAGTTGAATGATTTTCAAAATAGTGAGTTGAATTTAAAAATTATTATTCAAATGCCAACATATGTAAAAGCAAAGCATCAGGCAGTTTTCGGGTCATCAAATTTGAATTTGGTCTAAATACCTAATGAAGTTTGATATTTTATTTTTTTAATAAAACAAACTGACATGACTAAATTAGAAAATAGATTAAGGTAATCAACTTGTTCCAGGATGTGGATATTGATTGAAATGCTCCATTTTCCTTAATTAAAAATATATATCCAGTGATAATTAAATACATAAAATTGTCATGGCACTGCGTATTTGTAGTTTCGCAACAGATAACCGTGACCCAATGAACATCAATGTTAGTACAACCAGTTAGCACGTCTAATTAATGGATATTATCGCACGTATTGTTTGTTTGTTTTTTTCGCCACAAAAAATCTTTCTGACATAGTGCGCATTAAAGTTAATTTTCAATTGATTGCCAAAGATTAATTTGACAAATGTTATAGCAGCCTTAGCTTGGTAAGGTTAAATAAACGAATACATTGCACAGCTAACCGGCATGTAATCCCTGACAATGGAGGACTAGATAAAAAAAATATTGGTTGCCAATATACAAAGGGGACCCACACACAACACCATTTATTTTTTATTTTCTGTGAAATAATTGTATATTAAAAGCCATTTTTAAGCTAGTGAAAGGTTATTAACATATTGTCTAACCTTTAAGAGGGAATTCTGTCAGCTGACACTGACAAATCTCAAATTTAAATCGTAATACGACGCCATGTAAAGTAATTGATGCAAAATGCCCAGTATAGTCAATTTCCTTGTAACTTGAATTAACGATGCAATTGTAACTCTATACAGCAAATATAATGTTTGTGTAATTCACGTACAGAATATACATATAGAATATCAATGTATATGTTATTCTTTTTAAGCCAACACATAATATGAAAATGTATTCCGAGTACTTAAGTATTTCGGTAATATTATCAATCAATTTCGAATTGTTGCTTTTAAGAGATAAATAAAACAATGGATTTTTGTAATTAAACACCAAAGAGATGATGCTTATCTCTTTCCTCTCACTTGTCAACATATTATATCAATGATCCAATTACATTAAGTTTATTGTTTCTTAGTACAAGGTCGATGCATTATTTTTTTTTCCCAATATAGGGTTGCAGAAAGTTCTATTAAGAAGATAAACGTTTTCTCCAAATTTCACATTTCAAAAATATCAGTATTTTGGTTGTACAGTATACTTTCTGGTTATGTGTACACCTGGTTAAACAAATCTTTGGCATTGAGCAAATAAAATGTTCCTAGTTTATATTATCGCATTCCTGCAGCTGTTTGCATTGGTTTCATAAATTTAAAAATGTAATTGACTGGTTTAACTAGAAATTCGATAAGGTTAATTTGTTCTACCGATGTTTTCAATAAGCTAATTCTGCGTTTTCTTTGCTGTGACGAATTAACATTTGAACGTTTCTAGTAAACTGCATGTTGTTGCCTTCTGCATCACCTGAGCAGATAACCAAACAGTTTGGAAGCAAATTCGAAGAGATACCAAAATTCGCTTTGGTTGGCCAACTTATTCCAGTTAAATTTAAATAAATGTTTCATTTATAAAATCAGTCTGATGCTACTATACACTAGGAGATGCTAGCGAAAACATCTGCTATTATAGACCAGAAACATTCAAACTTGTCAAGGATAAACATGTTTGCAAGAGAGTATAATTCGATAAGTATTAAGAATGAAAAAGTATCTAATCAGTCGAATTAATATTAATTAACGTATGCAGATTAAAACAATCAAAGATTACAATGCCAATAGAGAGTTTTAGCCAGCCACGTTAAACCTCTCTATATATTATATAATAATATTCGAAGTAAAATTTGTCATTACATTTTCCATGAAATACACAATATATTCATGAAAATTATTGGAATTCCCGACCATATTATGCAACTCAACTGGCGTTATTCAAGAAAATGTTTCGCTTATTTTTGCATTTGATGACCGAGAATCAGGGTTGCGAACCGTAAAACACGCCCTGTATTATGTAGTGAATGTAAGTTAAAGGATTGTAGTGGGAACTAGGCCTTAGCAATTGATAAACCGTAAAACAAGCCCATGCAAATTAGCCATACGCGGCAAACGTTGGTTTGCATCAGTTGCAAGATAGGAGGGCGAAGTAGGCCAAATATTTGCAATATGAAATGCCAAAAAGAGCTCGAAGAACTAGATCTTTTTAAGTCAGAAACAAACTGTTTGTGGTTAGAAGGCGTTTGATTTCTTATTTATCTCTCAATCAAAACCGTAGAAAATGTCACAAACAAGTTGGCCAAGTCGTTTTCTTCAAGGTTTTTTGAGTAAATGTTCACGATAATGCTGTTTAAAAAGTGTCCAGATCCTGAAAACCCTTTTCTGATCAACATTTAGAAATGTATAAAATGTGCATTTGCGAGGCACTGCAATAGGAGGTATAAAATGTCATCGGGTTACTCGGCAGGGGAGATGCATTTATAATGTTATACTCCACATTAACTGGTGTAAGTGAATTATTTAATGAAGATAAATGAAAATTGAAAATAAAAGGTACAAGAAATCGAGTTTATTACAAATTAGTTTAAACATAGTTAAAGCCGAATTTTAAATGTACGTAATTTGCACTAGTGTTATCAACTAGTAGACTAAATCAAAATATGAAACATGATCATTTGTCCATCCACAGTTAATACAAAATCCATTTAGACACATGTAAGTTACAAAGTATTATTTTATTTCCCATTACACAAATTATCAATTTATAACTTATAGAATTTTCTCCATTAACGTGATTTTAAAGCTTTCCTTAGTATTCCAAAGATCAGTATTTTAGTATCCTTAATATCTTGAAATTTCCTCAGTATAATTCGTGTAAGAGTTATATACAGGGAGTTAGAAAATAATTAAATAGTGTTTTAATTAAATAATATAAAATAATTAAAAGTGTTGAAACATTTTTTGCCTCTATTACTGCATCAATCCACTAAAGTGTGTAAACAAGCATAAGATGAGTACTCAGTGTTCCAAATGATGATCCTTCATTGTACCAACACAAAGAGATTATATTCTTAATATTATTTCCATTATTCAATTTATTTTGTTCACCTCCTGTACATTAAGATTCCTTCAGCATTTTATGGGCAATCAATTGTGAGTCATTTACTAACAGAAAGGAGAACTGTCATTAAAATCGAATCTGATTTGTACTTCAGTATGCAATGTGCAGTCTAATATATCTTACCACGTACGCTCGTGCAACATTTATTACTAATTACTTGTTTAAACATAAGTTCTAGCGTCAAGCGAAAGTAAAAATCGAGCATGTAAATGGGTATTATCTAAAAATAATCCAACCTTCAAATTTCCAGTTAATAATTCTCTTGACCAAGACTAACTGCACTTGACTACAAAAAGATTTTTTAATATACATCTAATTTCCAAACAAAACAGGGATTCGACTCTTTAGAAAACTGTTACAAGGTCTATAAAATCCTTAGGCTATCTTCTGCATATATTCCGAAATGCATACCAATCAGCAGTTGAACAATCCAAGCTAAGTCTGACCATGTAGTGACCACACGTTTTGGTAATTACACTTCTTCGAAGCATTTGTGAGTCACGCCATTGAAATGACACGTGGCGAATACATGGAGGTATTTGGGAGGAAAACCTTTAAATGTCATTTTCAAATTGGCATTCCATTTCAATGATTTAACCTCAATATTATGTTTTCACTCATTCTTCGAGGTAATGAAAATAAATTAGATATCATAGATTAATTGTAGGTCTTTACGCATTAAGGGGGACATTATAGGGAGTTTCCGTAAACATACGTACTAAAATTTAACTAAGATAATTGTAAAGAGATTAAATTATCATAATTTTAGAATTGCAGCGCAAACGAGTTGCGACATGCAAGCAGTGGCCAAATTTAATGAAATAAATTGGAAAATAAGGGCATCATTCCTGAATCTAGTTTAATTATACTTTCTGTTTATTAGCCGACATGTAATCTAAAGTTATAAAAATGGTGCATCGATTTTGTATGGCATCATAATTTATTTATTTTTTAAACAAAACATTATATTATCGTTAAAACTGAAGTAAATTTTCACTAAATTTGTAAAAGTCTCTCTATCACTGACTTTAAAAAAACAATTGTAATGTTTGAGAGTTTGTTAAAATGAGATGAAAATAAGTTATAAAATGGTATTTCGACTTCTAAAGGTCAGTTTTTAATTGAGCGTTTCTCATAATAAATGTTAACAAGTTCAGATAAAGGTTAGATAAGAATAAGACAAAAATGTGGGAAAGATACATGCATTTTTTATTTAAGTTTTCTTTTTTCTTCAATGAAGAGGTAATTATATTAATTTAAACGAAACGTATGCTATAGTCAAGTACATATGTAAATGTACTGTATATGAATTATACTATAATACAGTGTTCAGAAAATATTTTACAGATTTTGTATCATACTATAACTTAGTAAAGTATAGATCATGCAAATTTAAGCAGACATGAACACTACGCGGTGTTTTGGATTCTTGAGGCCGGGAATCGTGAATGTGTCAATTAAATAATATGTATAGCTTTTTATACTGTAATTGAAGGAATTATTTCCGCTAGCACATTTACAAAGCTACCATATTTCACCGTCTTACTTTTACTAGAATTACAGCGAAATGGCTAGAAGGTAAATCCAGAAATGCAACCGCACCCTAATGCTTAGCCGCTTTTTCCGCATTCACACACAAATAAAACTACTAATTAGGCCCCCACAAACAAAAATGCGCGCATTTGAACATTGACTCCATTGGGCATGCGTGAAGAACACAATAGAACACAATAATTAAAAATTAGAAGCATTGTGGTTTTTTTTGTTTCATACATGAATGATTCAAAAGACTACGTGCAAACTTGCATCTTGACATGCCATGTAAATTGTAGCCATTTTTATTTATCTAATTTGGGGGAGGAGGCTGACAAGTGGTCATATTCATTTATACGTAACGAAGAAAGTTTACCGTTCGTGCTAGTTTTCCATGCAAGCAACATTAACTTTAAACAAAGTAACATGCTTTGTGTGCTATATTTTTACAAGAGTAGCAGAACTACAGTAGTTTGGCTTATTTCATTTGTTAGTTGCGACTTTGTTAATTGTTTTAAATGTTGTCAATAACCAAATGTGAAACAGCTATGTTGAAGCTAGAGTAGCCATAAACTAGCCATAAGACTTTTTTTCAAAAACAAGTAAAACTCGTGTTGTAACTTAAAAACATACTTTTAATATTGCAATTACGTATCTTTGAGTTTCCTGCAGGTGTACATGTAGTTTACCTTACTTTAACCTTAAATAAATTTAATTACTACGTCAACTTGTAATTCTTAGTGCAAATATACGAGTTTATTTTAAATTAACTTTGCATTAATTAAGCAGTTTAAGAGAAATTTACATAATTATTCCACCATGATAATTACTACTTGTTTTATATTTATTCATGTCCTATAACTCATTGATTTCAATTTCAATGAAGTTTATTAGTCTTTGCACGTATTAAATGCTGAGAATATATCCAGGCATTAAATGATATTTCCAGTATCAGTTTGTCTATAGGAAAAATATATTTTCAAAGCAATCACATATACCGTAAGTAGTACATTGAATAGGGTAACGCTTATTCATCATCGTACAAGTAGTTTCGCATGGGATGGGAACAAGAACACATCAAAAGGGAGGTTATTTCGTTATCAATTTAACAAATACCTGAAAGAAGCTGTTCAGATAATGACCGCCATAACAAAATAATGAAAAAAACGTTTGAGGCCAAACGTCGTTAAAAGTATTTCAGGCATATACTGTACAAAGTCTACGTCTGTTTTTTATTACAGTTTTTTTAAGTTGAAAAAATTGTTACTCATAAGTTATAGTTAGACATAGCTTAAATGACCTTATTAATTTTTATGAATTTAAACAGCGGGGTAAAAATAACAAAAGCCGAAGAACTTCACCAACAAATAAACTATGATTTGACTATAAACCCCTTCACCAAATCAAAAATTGGTGAATTACATGGTCATTAAAATGGTCTGGTGCATTTCGCAGTTATATTCCACCATCATAGGCAATCATTGGCATTAACGAGTTTTAAAAAAAAGAACTGAGAGCATACATGTATACTCTGATTACTCAACTTAGTGCTGTGCAGTATTTACTACACGTACAGGAATAAAAATATCGTAATAGTTGTTTTCAGCGAGCTAAAGCAGCTTATTCTCTCAATAAATACACTTTTTATGTGGTGATTTGACTGCAAACCTTTCACTAGTGACAAAACTAGAGCGATCAAATTCCAATAGAAAATTTAATGGATTGCGTTAGTCCGAATTTGTATTCAATAGGCTATACTGCGGTTAACGTACCATCTGACGCACCTTGTACTCATAGGTTAACAAAGGACAGTTCCCGGCGTTTTTATGTCTTTAAAAAATATAACATTTCCTCATGCCTTGTAGGGTTTGGTTCGTTGTAATTACACCTCGCCTTCAAATCAGCAATAACCTTTTAAAAATGAAATTAGGTCTCAATTTGGGTCACATTTAAGGGCTTTTCCAATCTACAACGTACCACCATCATTACAAAGTAAATGCTTCAGTTAATCGTACAGTCATAGTCAGTTTTACCATTAATAGTTAGAGTTATTCGACAAGTAAAACATGTTTTTATTAAGGATAAAATATAAAAATGACCTATTAGAAACTTGAAATCGAAAGTATCTTATCAATAGTCCTTTCACTGTCGTTGTTAAAATGTTTAAGCTAGACAGGAAATGTTAAACTGCACAAATTAACGTGTTTTATTCTTAATTACTGTTTTTATCATTCCAATAATAAAATACCTCTGACTGTATTCATAACTTGTTTGCTGTAATGTTATTTTCACTGACCTACAATGAGAAATTTTACAGGAAAACTTGTTTAATTTTCTCGGTAACCAGTCAAACTTTATATGTACTTTTTTTAATATCGTCGCATGGTTTTTACTAAAACTACTGTTTGAAAACTGAGACCTGCTTTCTATTATTGCAATGCTGGTTTGTTTACGAAATTTGGAGCTTTGTATCACATTTTTTTTCAACACAACCACCAATTTCAACCAAAATCAAGCACCCTGCACATACTGTAACTATGCGACATGGACTTAATGCACTAATGGATATTCGTGGTGTTCGTGATGTCTGCTGTTATTTTGTAAACGAAAGCCCGAGTGATTTTTCTGGGGAAAAACTTGCTAAGATTTAATTTCGTTTCACAGGTGGTGGCTATCTAGGAAACTGGTCCTCCTCCAAAAACACTATCATAGCGTGACGCGACTACCGCAAACTTAAATCCCAATTCTTAAAAAAAACCGCTTGTTTAGACGAGCGTATAACATAGTTTGGAATTTTTAAATAAATTTAAAGTAGAAATTAATGCACGCAAACAGTGCTAGCCGAGAATTTATATTAAAAGAATTTACACTGCAAAGAAAATAGAAAAAATAATGTCTGGTGGCATTATATTACATATTGATATCACATCTGAATATCTAACAGAGTTCAATGAAAGCCATTGAAAATACTATCACGAATTGCAATTTTATCGGTTAGTATGCTAAGGAAACTAGATCCATTGTGCTTTGATTTCATTTAGAGAAAAAAAAATAGATGAAAATAATCTAAGAAGAGGCACTTAATGAATTTGCAAGTACAAGCAGCTAATTAACGAACACCGTTTAAGTTAGCCTAATTTTCTGGATGAATATCAGTATCAAAGAAGGCTATTGACAGCAGGAACATTTCGAGATATAAAAAAATAAAGTTTCGCTTTTAATCAGTCTTGTATCGCTGGAAGATAAATTTATTGTTCAAAGGAGTAAGCTAAGTAGCACAGAAAAAATAAACATAATTATCTATGCATATCAACGACTAACTGACTATTTGGGAAAAACACATGAAAAGTTTTACATAGTAGGAAACTTGCTTTGTATATTGCTAGGCTAAGGTATGAAATCACCTGAGAGGCTGAGAACCAAAATTGTAGTATAAAAAAGACCAACCTATAGTGAAATAGTACAAATCACATTTCATATCATCAGCTGGTTTTTTTCTCAGAATTAATTGCACACTTTTGAAAATTAGTATGCTTACAGTACATTCAGTAATACATGAATATCTTTATGTGGCTAATAAATGCATTGATAGCCTGGATTCCACATCAACAGTTATGCTAATATGCACGGTGACGGTTCCTCATCGTGATAAGCGGATGAAAACGTACAAATATGTTGTCCATTTGGAGATGTAAAGATTATTTATTTGCAATTTGGGCCAAAGAGAACAATGGCAGGGAGTGGAAAACAAAACAAGCTCATTGCCATCTTTCTCGTATAAGATAAATCCAATAGCAAAACGCGAATCATGCGTAACAGGCAACGACTGGCATCTTCATCTAAGGTTTAAATAAGCATGTTACGTCATTAAAACCAAAATCCCTGATTTCATCGCAAATGAGAATCATCAGGCACTTCCTCTGGGTTATCAACCCCCTAAAATGGAAAACTAAGGCAATAGGAAAAGTCAATAAGAGATGACAATTTAAAAGGCAAATCAAATGTTTTAATTTAAATTTTAAAATCGTAAAATAATGTATGTAATAAAATATAAGAGGTTGTTCACGTTTCTCTGGCAGCACCCTAACGGAAATTTTCTCAAGCAGTACTTCCAACCGAAGGAAGTTTAAGCCTCAGGTGTGGCCCACATTTTATACTTTTCTCCAAGAAAAAAATAAATTACAATAGAGGCCTACCAACAGCAGTAGGGTGATGTTAAACGCACGGGAAGAATGCAAAAAATGCCATGAAAAAATAATACACTGACCTTCTAAAAATGCGTGGTGGAAATGGTGAAAATGGTTCAGAAAAACAGCTTAAAATTCTTTAATCGTGATTAGATGCTATTATACAGGGTGTGCTAAATAGTCTTTGGATGGAGTCAAATTATCCAATTCTTAGAAACTTTCAATCTAACAATGATGTCTAAGTCGCTACTGACGTAGGAGCATTCTCCTGAAATTGGGTACGACCCTCCTACCATATGGCATTTATTTGCTGACTGTAGGGTACTGAGTTGAATTGAATTGATTTAAGCGTACAACTTGGAAATCATCACATTTATAATTCGTCAAAAATACTGTACTTATAGGAACATATTTACTTTTTACAGGTTTACTTGGAAGATGGAGGACAAGCCTCATAGAAGTGGTCGCCATTTTGGGAATGTATTCTGTAATAGGTTCGTAGTATATATCGAGTATAGCGGTAGTGATTACCAGTTTATAATTTACCTTGTTATTTTCATTAATTTACTAGATTGTTCCTGTATGTTTTTTAACAAGATTAATACTATATAAAGTTCGTATTAACATACTTATCGAAACTGAAAGCATGCACCTTTTTAAATTACTCCATTTTTTTAAAATGTAAAATTATCTGAAATATTTAAAAAAATCAAGAAAATAAAAGTTAAGTCTAGATGCAACTCCTTTTTAGGCGTCACACGTTTAGTTCTATTAAATACAATATTCACTATATTGATAAAAGAACTGGTTTAATGAAACTTGTCTCAAAAACAAGTTTCTTCGTTTTTTCGTTATGGAAATATTTACTTAATTCAAAAGTACGAACAAAGCACGGTGCTTTATGTTTATTTTTTCTAAAGAACACGTTCCATTATATAATAGAGAGGCGCCTTCATGTAATTCGATGAATTTCACCGATTCGTGACATATAAAACGTGAATCAGATGCCTATTAACAAAGAATCAATATATGTAATCAAAATTTAGGTTGCAATCTCATCTAAAGATGCTGCCAACCAACCCGAAAAAGATTTTTCAAACAATTGATAAGCTGCCCTATATAATGCTTCGTTTCACACGCCAAAAAAATAGATAAATAAATTTCGATGGTCTATTGTCATAATTGACAATGCCACTTTAATTATGCGATGATATAAATGTTTATGAATTATTTTATAGCATCATCGGCCAGTCAAGACAGTTTTTACGCTAACAACAACCTCTTGGATGAACTCGTTAAGGTAAATCAAACAATCAAATCGTAACACATCAGATTGATTACAAAAATAGATAACTTCATTTATCATGTGAATTACTACTATTGAAATGATGAATTGTAAGTATCATTGGACAAGGTGTTATTCTTAATGAAGGCTACTGACCACTGAAGAATCTAGGCGTGTATTCATTTGGGTCAATGAGAATACGTTTAGTCACACTTACAACTGATCGTTAATTGATATATCTTTAAAAACTTTTTTTTCCTTCCGTCTACAGAGCCCCAACAAAAAGCACATCAACATCGTGGACTTAACTAAGGATCCAAGCTTGGCATTAGATTTTCCTGAAATTGATGTTCTGTCTCACATCCTTCCTTTGGTAACTTTTGAATGCAAGGGAAAACAAACCGGCTATTTTGCAGACCACAAATTTCGCTGCGAAATTTTCCATTTCTGCAAACAGGATGGCACACGGTCAACATATGCGTGTCCTTTCAAATCGCGATTCAATCAGGTTTGCAATTATTACGTAACAGTGTTTAGCACCTGAATATAGCAGGTGGTTATCATGAACCATGCAAATGAACCCAGTTTGAAGCTCATGCGTTAAAAAACAAATGCCTGTGTTATTGCATGTAGCTTATAGGTAGTAAATGAAAAAAGCATCTGCTCTATACATGCTCAATATTTTACAGCTTACATTTTTATACATGTCACTACAATTTGCACTTTTGAAAATTACCGCAAGAAGGACTTCTTTCGAACTCCAGAAATAAGTTATATGCGATTTTCAGTTATGAATTTCGCATAAATTATAATATGGAATATTGCAAATTCCAACTTCGAAAATTCAAACAAGTTGTGACAGCCAACATACTCAAATGGGATAAGTCTAGCATTTTATTCATATTCTTATTTGTTATACGTATATAAACTCCGGGTCAACCGGCTCCCTCCCTTAATCGACCAACATCCATTCCAAACCAGGACGGATAAGAGGGGTTCTACTGTAGTATATGATTGATTCTAACACACTATGCCCAAACATTTTCTATTGACATACACAGTATTTTGAATCCTTTGCTTCAATTATAGAGGTTATTCTAGAAAATATCTTCCCCGTGTCAAAATATGAATGATTCATCAAACACCGAATACACATTCATGTGTTAATAATATTATATTTTGCATAAATTACAGGAAAACGGCGCATGTGAAGATGAGCAGACGGTACAATGCGATCCCAACATAATCGAAAGCGCTTTAGGTACAGAGTTAAGAGATGTCAACCACAAAGAAATTACAACTAGCATTGTTACCAAAAACACGTCTTCAATTCCCAAAAAACGCGTTGCCAGACAAGCCATATTTCAACAAAACTTGCCTCAAAACACCCGGTTTATCCCAGGGAGCAACGTTCTTTTCATCCCTCAAAACCCAGACACCGGTTTCGTCCGTTTCTTGGTACCACAACAGCAACCATTGTTTCAATTGAACTCTGGCAGAAACTCACAATTTGCCCCAGCACCCAATGGTCAGCCAACCCAAACGGTCCAGGTACAGCAACCTACTGCCAGCATTGTACCTTCGACCAGTGGCCTCTTTGTCCAGTCTCCATCAACGCATCGAGCCCCTACCATAATCCACGCCGACAACATACAACAAAGTTCTGCTAGGCAAGGTCAAGTTCTACAGCAACGTCCATTAACTTCGGGCAACGCCTTTGGCAATCAGCACCGTCTTCCGTCTTCAGGACTAAGTTTGATTCGTCAAGACGTCCCCGTATCACGGCCACAAGCAGCAACATTCCAAAACCAGCAACGTCCTCTACAGAGTAGACCTTCACAGCCTGTGGCTTCCTTTGGAAACCAGCAACAGCGCCCATCAACTACCTTCACTCCGCAACAACGTCCTCAACCACAGGTTGCTAACCTGGGGAACCAGCAGAACCAGCAACGCCCACCAGCCACTTCCTTCTTAAGCCAGCCACGTCAAGTGCCACAAGGACCTCAACAAGGGTTTGATGAAAGACGTCCTCCGAACCAGTTTGGACCCGAATTCTTTGATGATGGCTTTCCCGGACCTTCACCGTTTTTTGGAGGTCCTCCGCGTTTCGTGGACCAAAATACTCGTCCACAAATTGCAGAGAGCAATAATGGAGGACCTGGCTTCGGCATTTTGGGGCGACCACAAACTCCTGAGGGTTTCTTTTTTGCCCAACCCCCATTCCAGCACAATCCCAATCTTGATGAAGAATTTTTCAACTCTGACTTTCCACAGCTGAACTTAGGTCCTCCCCAGCGTCCTCAGCAACGTCCCCAACACCAAAACGAACCCCGTCCTCCCCAGCAACAAGTAGGTAACAACTTCAACCTAAGTCCGGAAGATAATGCCTTCATCAACGAGATTCGGTTCCCGGGACCTCCTCAGGGACACAGAGTAGTCACGGATGAACCACCCAAAGGTCCAGCTACAGGCAGGCCGACAGAAAACGATCAAAGACCACAAAGACCCCAGAGGCCTCCACCTGGTTTCTCGCAACCACATTCTGGAGAGCGTGGCCATGCTCAGTTTCCTTCTAGATTTCCACCAGAACACCAAAGCAATTTCGGATTCCAGCCTGGACATGACCAACGCCCTCCACCACGAGATCAACGTCCACCACAAGGAGATCAACGTCCACCACAAGGAGATCAACGTCCTCCACAAAGAGACCAACGTCCTCCCCAAATAGATCAACGTCCTCCACAAGGAAATCAACGTCCTCCACAAGGGAATCAACGTCCTCCACAACGAGATCAGCGCCCCCCACAAAGAGATCAACGTCCTCCTCAAGCACAATTCCCATCAGGTCCATTCTTCGAGCCACCGGAAGCCCCTGAGCAGCCACCCCGTCGTCCAGTTCCACAAGTTCCAAGTCCACCTAGAAGACCTAGTCCTTCAATCGATTCAACTACCCAAGGTATCCCCACTAGGCCTCCACCACGTCAACGCAGACCACAGTTCAATGAAGCGAATGAAAATGGGCAAGATGATCGTCGATTTACGGCAAGTCCAGCAAGACCTCTTGTTACATCAACACCTTCTTCTTCATCAAAACCAACACGTGGTCGAGGAAAATTCCGCCCACACCAAGGCGACGGATTTGATTTTTCGGACCAAGGGCAAGACAACCCCCAAAGAGGACCAGAAATCGAAGACGAGGCCCCTCATCGACCAGTGTCCGCAGAAGCCTTTGGCATACCAGATCCCTCTGAAGACTTTGGAAGTAGAGAACCCCAATTTCAAAGTTCTACACCTCGTCGACCAGCATCCCACCAGCGTCATCCTCCAGCATCCCCATCCCGTCCGGTTGAGCTATCCACACAACCAACAGCTCCACTTCGTCGCCCAACTGCAGAGCAGCCATTCAGTCATCAGCCAAGCTCAGGTCAACGGTTCCGACCAAATCACCAATCAGAATCATCCAATGAAGAAAATCAAAGAGGACAATCTCAACATACACCGAACCGTCAGCCAAGTAATGAACAGCGATTTCCCTCTAGGGACCCACCAGATTCATCCACTGAAGGCGTTCAAGATCATCGGGGTCAGAGTCACCACACTCGTCCATTTCATTTTGAAAAGCCGTCCACTGAACACCCAGCAGACTTTTTCTCATCGCAACAACCAACATTCCCAACAACCCATGGCACCAGCAGTGAAGTGCCCGATCATGGTAATGCCCGTCCAGGTCAGAACTTCCCTAACTTTTTTGCACCTAACGAAAACAACTTTGGAGGGTCGGGTTTCAGCGATGGAAATTTCCGAAGACCATTTTCCCACATGCCTGAGGGTGATAGAGGCCATGGTGGACAACCAAACAGCATTTCATCTACGCAGCCTTCCTTCCACGATACCTTCAACCCCTTCCTTCAACAAAATGCAGGACCCGATAGGGATACTGTTCCTGGCCCTACATTCAGCGATGCTAATATCCCTTCGACTCCCACGTTTGGGCCACAATCCGCTGACCAACTAGCTCCACCAGAACTGACTCCATTTACATCAAGACCAGATACTCCAGAACCCACAGACGTTACAGAAGGAGTACAAGGAGGGCATGTCCAAAGAGGACGTCATCCAACTACTTCCAATCCACGTCAGTTTGGATCTACGCATCCGAAAGACATTTCCTCACCAGCAGATGTCAGCGCGTCCACCGAGCTCAGTGCCACAGCACCAACAAAGCGTGGAAGACGTCCGGGAAGTGCCACCAGTGCAGGAGGCAGTGGAATCCGCACTCGACCAACAAGGCAACGGGGCCGAGGTCGCCGGCCAACCACACCTGGCGCCACCGTTGACATTTCCAACGATGTAACGACAACTGCCAAGCCAAGACGACGAGTTAGACCTTCCAGTGGAGCTATCCGTAAGAGGCCCATTGCCCAACGGAGTCGGGCTCCAGCTACAAGTACCACTGAAGCACCACTGAAAGCCACCCTGGCCGAAGGACCAGCCGCTGCAACAGTGCCAAAACGTCGACCTGTTGGCAAACGCGTCCAGGCTGGTAATCAAGGTAACAGTAGAGCCGTTGTCCGAAGAAGGCGTCCGGTAAGCACCACGACTGCCACCAGTGCTTTTCCTAGCACCGTTGATCATTCGGCATCTGTTAGTAGAGAGCACATCTTGTCCAGTGACAGTAGCAACAGGAAGGTGACCATCGTTTCTAAATTAGATGCTGCTCAAGACAGCGCCATATCTGCTTCTCACGAAAGATTTACAGTGACCAAAGCCGACTTTCAAGACACACCGGAGACTTCTTCCATCAAGGACCACAGCTCCATAGCCACTTCAACAGAGGCGATTGAATATGACCGCTCCACAAGCGCCAGTCCTACGAGTAGTACAACATCAGCAACTATAGCCCCACAACTGTCAGAAACAGAGTCCACCAATGAAATATCGTCGTCGTCGCCATCAGCGGTTACCGTTACAAAGGTAACAACGACAAGCACCACTTCAAGTTCAGTAGACAGCAAGCCAGAGGCGTTGACCAAACTAAAACTTTTACTTAACAGGAAATTCATTCTTAAGCTCACGACAGAAGCTCCTCCGAGTTGAGATGTCACGTACAAATGCTGATAAATATATTGTAATGATATCGATTTCGCTCTTAATTTCTACGTCATTAGGTAACAGGGACGTATCCAGTGGACCTATGAATCTTTATTGATTTCGCGTATTTGCAGTTGCCTGAAAATTTTACAAATGGTTTAAAGCAGGCAGGTGGTAAAACCAAAGTAGATACTCAAAATCATAAACTGTTGGGAAATGCATAAGCGTAGTTGGGTAATAGAAATACTTATGAATCACTATTTTAACACTTGAATCCATCCATCAAGTATTCAGTTAGTCGATTGAAATTTAGAAAATGTTTTGTTCATCATTCTGAGGAAAATCATCGAAAGCAACCAAAGAAGCATTAATGAAATTAAACATGAAATACATGAAAACATGAAGACGTTGTGAATAAGTGTACTCTAAATAGTAAGAAAATGGTTTCAAGTAAGGTTTCATAATGCGGAGTGACTGATTATTTCATATCTGGGTATATAGTATAACATATTTTGACATCTAGATGGTAAAAACATTTGGAATTTACTAAATTTATCTAAGTATTCTTTAAATTTTCGACGATATAGCTTTTTTCACAATTCTGAAATGCAGTGCTTTTATAGATGGTAGCGGTTTAGATATCTGGTAGATATTTTTAAAAAGCCTTCTCAATGCGATTCAAAGCTTAGAATGGGATTCAGAAGTTATAACTTCATAATAAAACATCATCCATCGTACGTTTTAATATGCTTTATCAATGTATTTTATATAAACACGTTTTGTAACGCGCAGTTCATTTCTGTATAAAATATTATAAATGTTTTCATAAAATCCAATTATGTGCCCGTCATTGCATTTTTACCATCATGCCAATTTGAAAAGAAAATATTTACTTGTATTGTTTCAGATTATTCATCATATAGCACATGTGAAGATCAAGATATTTTTGGGTAAGTACTGGATGGAAAGGAATTAAGATAAAGAATGCCTTTCAAATAAAAAAAGTATAATTAAATTCCACCACACATCGCCAAACTTTAAACTTTTCCTAAAACCTACTACATACTTACAAAATTGAAATTACTAGTTTACTCGTAGTTTAATATTTGATGTAATTTGTTAATAAATGGCAATAATTAGACACGAGTATTTTGTATAACTCCAAAACATTGCTAAAATTGCAGTTTCAGTTAACAATTTTTGTTACATGTTATCTATCATGATTCATCATTTAGACGTTTACTTGACAGGAGTTCAAGTACGATATATGCACTGGATCACTTTCATATATCTCACCTCGTTATCCAATTTTCGGCTATACCGAATTACTCACGGAGTTACATACAATATAATGCATGCCTTCACATTACAATTAGCTAACCTTTACACGCTTAAGACAGATCATACGTGATTAAAATGATGTGCACGTAATTCAATCATGTTATTTACGATGAATACTACCCAATTATTTCCCCCCAACTTTCTTAAAGACACCCACAAAAGAGGAAGTATGGATTCATTTTTTTTTTGGCACTAAGTTCGGTAACCTGTGCGATACACGCATTTTCAATATTAATTGGAGTTTTTTAGGATGTGATAGAAATTAAAGTAAAAAATTACTCAATTATAGAGTACCACCTATCTAAAGAAAATAAGAAATTGACTTGCGCATGACTGGCGCATACGGTATAACACTACGATAGTGGTTAGAGGGTGAATCTCAACACCGTCACGGATGACAGATTAAGAAACACGTGTATATGTAGGTTATTGAATTTGATCTATGCATTGGCCCTTGTACATAGTGACCCAGTTAATGATTTCTATTTTAATGTACAATGAAGGATATAATAATTTCATATATACAAAAATGTAGGAAGCATATTAAACTAAATATAAAAATAATATGTAAAAATTCACATAAATAATACAAATGTATTCAAAAAAAAGGAACAAAACAACATATGTGTCATATATAATTGATAATTATATCATATATCATTAAATATCAAGAAATGTTAGATATATTATGCCATCGTTTCATAATATATATATATATTGTATATTTGAAAACTAGTATTTCTTCTCCAATTGATTCATCATTGGTTTCAGGTTGAAAGAATTAGAATTTTTTTAGAATGTTTCGTCGGGATTCGATCCTGCAAACAATCAATTAAAATAATTTCATCTCTTAAGGTACACTAACTCTAAGGGACTCAGGCCCTCACGCTGATATTGGGTGTTAGTGGTGAGTATATCAAGTATATCCAGTAAGCCAATCAAGTAAACTTCAAATAACGAGTCCAAATGAGACTTGACTATCATTCAAGTTTCCTAGCTTTGGCCCCCAAATATGTGTGTTGCAGAATAGCCTACGTGTATTGCGGTGAAGCGTTTGTAACAGGGGTAGCAACTTCCAAAATTTAGGAATTGCATTTCGTTCTAATGGAAGCTTCACTGCAATACTGATTACACTTCTCTGCAATGCACAATCTCTCCATATACATAGATGACTTCTAGATCAACCTATGTATATGTAGAGCTTAATGCATCACGCTATTTTAACAGATTAATAACGTTCGTTACATATTTTGAAAGCACCACAATTCTTCTTCCGCATGCTGTCACAATAGAATTAATTTTGAATATTACAAAACTACTGATTTGCAATCACTTCGTAGCTTAACCAATACGGAATTCCTCATCCGCAGCTTTTCAAAAGGGAAAACTACAAAACAATTATTTTTGTTGTTTGTTCTCCTCAAATGATCACGATGTCACAAAATGTTGAAACGACAAAAACTTATGAGTAGCCTACTTTTATGCACGAGCTCGTATGCACTGGTCCTCAACATTCACAAAGCAAACACAAAAATAGAAACTAACTGCTCACCAAGTTGCTGAAAAACAACTTTCCCCTAATAAGCATTACATTTCCAATTAACGTTAAATGCCCAATTTTCCCCTAGTATTGTTAATTCCTCATTGGCCACTAACATCGAAAAAAAAGAAGATGGATTCCAAAATATCGTGATTGTATGTTCTGTTTTGTCAGTTTTTGTATCGGCTATTATTTGAGTCCCTAAATTCCTTTATCGGTTTTGGAGATTGTCAAATTTTAACTAATTTGAACTGTTACAAAAATTAAGCTCCATCCAAACCGTCAATTTGCAAATTGGTATTTGTTTGATTAACATTTCTGAACGCATGCACTCTAATTGGACATTTAATTGGCATTAATGTTTTAATGAAAAATCGGTGAAACTAACCATGAGAGTTATATGCAGCAGAGAGGCAATTAAAATTACAATGATTAAATATGTTGATGAGATACCAGGAAGTAACAAGACTGAACACCAGTAGTCAAGAATACTTAAGATGCATTTAAAGACACGTTTTTGAATTCAATGTAACAAGCTTCAAAATTTTTTTATAGAAGGAAGTAATCGAAGAGAGCGAAAAAACAATCAAAACAATAGAATAATGAGATGAACCCGATATCTCCTCAGGGCAAATACCACCCACATCTTCTCAAACTCATATTGTCAATGGTGCAGTTTGATCTGAATACTTGTAGTAACTAGTCTAGTTGCCACAATCTCTGCGAACCTTCTGAAGCAACTAGATCATGCCAATAAAACTGAATGGCGATGTTAATTAAAAACTAAAACTGAACAACCGTCTGTCTATACGTGTATGTGAACTGAATAGTAATAGTCTTCAATATAAAAGTTCAGAAGACAAAGAATCATGATAATTACAAACTGCTGACTGTTCCAACTATCCAGCTTGATCCTGCCAAAATTACTATTCATTATTTATGGTCAGCTCCTGCTGAGTTAATTTGAGCAAAACAGTACCACAAAGCCAAAACTCAAATTTTTAAGGATAGGATACAGAGGCTGAATTCGTCGTCAGGATATGTGGTCAATTTATGGAACACATTCCACAATCCACGTATTTATAATCGTGAATGGAAATATGCATACGTAATTCCTGCGTGTATTGAGGTTAGATGTACCATAATATAAAATATAAAAAAGTGGAAGAGGGTAGGAGCAATTTTAAAACTCACTTTAAGTAGGATTACTATACTTACACTGTTTGAAAACATTTTGGATGGGATCGTGACAATAACTAAAAAATGTGGCTTGCCAGCTAGTAGACCGTGCGGGGGATGTCCTTTTAATGGAAACTCAACCTAAATTTCGATCCGCTTTTCATTAATGTAATTATATTTTTTTTGCAACAATAGATTAGAAGAAGAAGACAATGCGCTTAAGCAATTAAATGACAAAAAAAATAGGAAAACTTCACACCGAACAACTTGTACAATAAGCTTGTGGTACTTATACGTACAGCAGATGTGCGACCACTTTCTAAATACAATAAAGCAGCTTTAATATGATTATTCTACGTTGAAACATTTTCACAATGAAATTAAAAGTGAAATTAAAAGACGATCCAACTGTCAGGCATGTCGATCACAAACAGTGTTTTTTTCTTCTTAATTGTTTGATAAATTTAAATTAGCCTATTTAATAGTTGAAATTAAATAAAAAGGATGCAACCGATCAGAATTTGACAGCTTAATGAACAAGTAGGTCCACTGCAACGGTTGGACCTACAATAGGTTAAGTTCAATTAACGTAATTGTCAAATCATGGTATTATTTGAAACGCAATGTGAAATTAATGCATCATAAAATTCTTACTCCTATAAGTTGTTATTGGAAGCGGAAATGGTAGAACTAGGGTATGAAACGTGATTTTTGATTTTCCTTGTAGGCCACACTATAATGATTTTCAGTAAAAATTAATTAGAGGAGTAACAGACGATTTCCAAATAATTTCTTGGAATCGATATAAATTCTGAAATTATAACTGTTGATATAATCTTGGAATATCAAAAGTAAATGCAGCATGCAGATCACACACAACTGCAGTTTGAATTATAAGTCTCGATATACTCAATACTGCAGTTCACAGCAGTAACATGTGACTTTAAGCACACTCTGCAGATTATAACCAGCAACTAACAGGTTTCTCATCGACACTAAAAGCACTAGGAAATTATATTGCAGAATCACTGCCTGAAGACTTGACTCCTCATGTTCTGAATTAAAACATTTAAGTTGATGCAATAAAATTAATATATATCCCACTTAAATGTAATCACAGATTAATCGCGTCACAGACAATAAAGTTAAACAAAAAATCGTGACACGTATTCTTCAAAGTAAATCAGAGATACACTTATACAAATTAGTCTGCTTTCAAACCCCAATTTTCAGCATTTATAGAGTTTAATAATGCTATAAGGTCATTAAAACTGATACAGAGTGCGTGTCAGTGTTGCTATGAAATTCATCATGACATCATTTCTGATCGTATTTTGGGGTATGGTAATTTCAATGGCAGAAAAAATAGGCATGTCAGCCAGATTGCCTTGCAAGAATCAGTTCAAAGGCAATCATTTCTCATTATTAATTGGATCCCTAATTAATGTATACAAGAATTTTCATTAATGGACTAGATTTGACAAATGAACTTCATTAATTAAGTTTTCAAGGTACAAAAACGTACGATTTCCTTATGATCACAGTTACGTGCTAATTCCCTTGAAAAATAAGATTAGAAAATGAATTATTTGCGAGTCTGACATCTATCCGAAACGCGTGCCGCCTGCCCCTTGGCAAGTGGGCCCTTATGAAGTTGTCCCCTTAAACATTAGATGTTTTTAAACATTTTATGTTTCGCCATAAAAATTGAATTGTACCGTATTTTCACATATATTTTTTTGGAAATATTATTTATTTATTATAAAACTTAAACGATAGCATAGTAGTTATGGGTGGGCCCCCTTTGTATCCTGCAACTAATATTTTAGACCCAGTCCGCCACTGCTTGATATGTTAGTATATCTACAGTCGAACCCGCTTAATTGCACAGAAACCTGGCATGCCAAAAATATGCAATTAACCGATTTATGCAATTATCCGGTCACAATTCCATACAAAAGTTGTACATTGGGCTTGCAAATTATGTGCATTTAACCAGTGTGCAATTAAGCGGGTTGGACTGTAGCAGTACTTTTACTGAATAGTTGCAAAAACGCTTTAATTACATCAATATAGAAAAACGTGTGCCAATAATGTGTGCATATCTTTTAAGCTTCTTGGATTAGTAGCTTTCAGATCAGATACGGTCTACACACCTAATGAAACAATCAATGCGTGGCCACAGAGTTATTTTTCTTTTATATGCAAGACGGACTGCAAAAACTGATCTTCACGCTAGTAGCAGCTAAAAATTAACAACCAATTCTAATAAAAGATAATGAATGCCCATCGCTTTGAGTCTGTGATTACCGCCAAAGATGCGTGTTAATAACCTACATATTCACAAATTAATGTCTACTCTTTAAGTTGAAATAAACATCCAAACATGCGTGTAAAACATATAAGTTCAAAAACAAACTGAAAACACGCCTAAAACATATAAGTCTAGGTGGTAATCATTTCATTGAGCGAAAAAAGCTCTATTTAATAACACCTAGTATCTAATGTTTTTAGACTTATTTACATTTTATGACACAAAAATGCATTCTATGTATTTTTTTAAAAAATGCAAAGCAAAACTTAAACAATACATGTGAACAATCTCGCCCTAATTTCAACACAACATATTATGTTTGAAACAACGAAATAAAACTTAGAAAATTACGGTTATTTTTAATAAAATTCTATTGTATTGCTTAAAGGTATTAACGTGAAGTGGACGTTAATGATCTCGCGATATAAACATAGTCTAAAAAATTAATAAAACATTCCAATGCAAATTTTAAATTGTGTATTTAATTTTTTTATTTTAACAACAACAAAAATGAATGAAATACTTGTACTAAAAAGTATATTATTACATGGGTTCTCCCACTGTATCACTTGCATCAATTGCGTTCAAATTATATCTCAAAATTCTTAACATTTCAACCCCATATTTTGATTATTAAACTTTCTGGTTCATGAAAAGGCTTGTGCACTTAACAATTAACTGTGTCATCACAATGCAAATCTAATTCTTGGCTATTTATGAATATTTTCTATTGTCAAAAGCCTATAAATGGTGTTATTATTAAACACAAGTTATTCCATATAACAAAGCGTACACGAAACTTTAAAAGCGTAATTATTCACGTATAAAAAGCGGTATAATTTGCCTGCAATCTACATATTCCTACATTCAATTTTTACAGCATCTTTTGTCTCCCCTTATGAGCACGCACTCAATACTTTTTTAATCCGCCCTTGGATCTACCTTAGACGATATTGTTCCATGCGTTATTAGGTCAGAATTTGCTATGCATTACATTACAGGGTCAAAAACTATTTCCCATAAATGCATTACGGTGCATTACCGCGCCCTACTGGTACCTGTCTACACAAACCACTACCTGGTTCACAGAAACGGCAAGGTCGGACCAGAACGACGTGCAAGAATCAAATTTTATTGGAAACGTCTGAACGTGGGAATACTCGAATTACAAGAAAATCGCAGATTTGGCACACAAAATGTGCGTGTTCGTGAAAAGCGTTGACCCAGCTAATATTAGACACGCTGGGGGAAACACGGTCAAGCTAATTGTTGCAATAAACAGCTAATTTACAAAATGTATACAGAATTTCATTTTATATAAATACGACTTCTATTAATAAAATTAAAATGCTTGTTGACAACTCCAAGTAAAATTGCATGCAAAACGAGTTTTCAGTATTTATGCAAAAAAGTTGTAGTTACAAGAATGTCGATTACATTTACGTTCTTGCTATCCTCCAATTTACCTTTGTATGATGCCAATATATAATCTAACAAAATCATACGTGCATAGCTCCCACCTATATTATATCAATAGAAATCCGAAACAACTTTAAATTTTTGTTGTAATTTATCGAGTAATATTAAAAATCTAATGGTTGTAAAATACACGGCATGTGCTACATTAAATTTAACGAATCGATGATGATTATTTAGGTTTCCCAAATAGGGAATTTAAGAATTGGTAATAAAGATTTGAAGTATATATGGGGAGAATTAATTACATCATATAACTGTGCATGGATTAACCTTAGACAGTTTGAGCATGCCAACGTCTTTGTAATTACCTTAACTTTAATGGCGGAAAGGGAGAAGCCACACATTAAACTAACTGCACGTAATGGGTGCGCAAGGGTGGTTCTTCCCTTCCCGCCATTAAAGTTAAGGTAAGTATAAAGACGTTGGCATGCTCAAACTGTCTATTAGCATTAATTATTCCTAATTTTTTAAAGGTTAATTAATAACTTTTTTCAGAGATGTTGTACAGTATGTGAAAAGGTTATTGGAAGAGAAAAAAATATACAATGTCATTTTATCACGATGCTTCGTTACAGTCAATAATGGGCCACTCATGACCAAAAAAACTTTCAAGTGTGTGAATGTGTTCGTCAAATATCAAGCAATTATTATAATCATTGTTGTTGTTGTTGTCTTTTCTTAAAATGATAAGGTGATTATTATTCTTAACGCTGTTTTAACATTAAATATAGTTTAAGAATGAACTTTTATTGGAGGCTTGTCTGTCCTCATTGTGTTACATATTTATACTATAGAGGGCTACAATAAGGGTCAGAAATTCGTGAGTAGAAAGTGGAATTCACGTTTTTAGGAGAGAAACATCTACCATTCAGATCTTACAAGCAGATATACACTGATGTTCCCTATATACTATGATGATCTAGTCCATTTATAGTGAGATTTCTACGTGAGATTCATTATATCGCCTTTTACACGAAAACGTGATACAAGTCTGGGATTAATCGCAAATATGGTTCATCTTAAAATCATATCCCACCCAATATCTGTTTCTAATTTAGTATTTTTACTGACCAGCAAGAAGTTAAACATAATGGCGATTTGGGTCGGGAGAAAAGCAAAGAGAAAACTCGATACGATCCTCTATCGCATAATACCATAATAAATTTGGGAAACCAGGAAGAAGAAACTGGTTTACTGATATTAAAAATCCATAAATATGAAATATGGACTGAAATCAGCGTCTTCACTAATCTAATGAGCTTAAAGCTAGCTTGAGTAAGTGAATTCCTACTCTCGCAGTAGGGAAGAACTTCAATAATTTTTTTGTACATTTATTCCCATAAAGCTGATCAATGGATCAACGTACGTATGTAACAATGCATTATTAAAAATGTGCCTGGAATATTCGCAATTGGCTGTAACCAATCAATTGAAGTTTCATGTAATCTACGAAGTTTAGTTGTAGCTGTCATTTGAAATAATGCAGATTTTTAGTTTTATTCGGTTCCATACAAGACAGGAGGATCCTATTTTTTAATACACCTATTATGCTTTTTGAGAAAACTGTTTAATGACTAGCATGTCAAGAAATTTTGTTCTCCGACATTTACCATGTTTATTTTGGACACAATTGGTACAGGCAGACCTTTAAAAAAAGTTAATTCTTAAACTATTTAATCTTAAACCAGCGTTGAAAAGAATTTCGCCAACAACGTTTACAAACATGGAGAATGTCAGCAATGGCTAACACATGTATGTAATGCAATGTCGTGAGTGAACTTGTAAATAATGTCTTGTTTCTCGACATTTTATTAATTAATGTGTGCATGAACTTTCCTACATCTAATCACCGGCTATAGAATGATTGAATTGCCGGTGTCCACACACGTCTATGCATAGTTTTAACTCACGACATGACCTCAGATAATACAGTTGTTCACCTCGTACAAGGTAGGACCTTGTCCACTAAAACGGTCAATCAGGTGGACACACCTAAATGTCTATTGGAATCCAGACAGGATATATATATTTAGCGACGGTCGAAACTATGTAGAATAGTTCTTTTATTTCGAAAAATATCTGTAATTTTAACTTTTACAATGATGTAACGGATGATTTATGTGTTGGAGTAGCTCTAATGATTATTTCGTTTCATTTATATAATAGTTTTTACTTTAAAACGTTAAGTGATGGACATTTTTCATCGCAAGAATGGCATCCAATATTTTTTTTTATTACCGTTGACGAAATAGGCCAAGGAAAGTGAGAAAATATTAATTCAGTGCAAATACATCTTGCAGTTTGCATTTTTATATACTATCATGTTGAGAGAGCGTACTAATTGTTTCAATTAATTTGAAATCGAAAGATTGGATCGACCTGATTGTTAACTAGCAGGCTTTTAATCAAAATGGGAAAGTACATCATAACCAGATTCCGTTTGCTAACATTAATATTAAAAATTCAAAGAATGTGGGTAGCAGCAGAGGACATGTGTATAGTAAGATTCAGTTACGGTACAGGATTAGTCGATAAAATCTGTTCATTCGAATTGCACCGATCAAAGATAACCAAAAATAGATAAGATTTTTACTATTCCATATGCACACATGTAAAAAAAAGGCGGAACGCGGACTAATTTTTTATTGTTCAGGACAGGTGTTGTTACAGGTGTACAAAATATATGAAATTTGTTTGAACAATGAACACAGAGTGCAACTATTAGAAACGCAAGGACTATGAATTTCTGACAATCAAACTTTCCATACTAATTATGCAAGGTATCTTTCAATAAGGTTACCCAATCCAATGACCCAAAAACGTACCATACACGTAATACACGCAGTCACACTTTTAATCTACAAGTTGGTGTTATTGTAAATGGAGCCAATTGCATTATACCTGATTTCATAATTGGGAAATATTGAAAATGTATATTTTAAGTAAATTGATATTCCAAAGCGATTGATTCAGTAAAATTTGTATTACATTTTCACTGAGTGGCGCACCATGGTCTCGTGAGTTGTCTGGGAAATACCATGGCAATAATTGCTACACATTGCATCAGGTTTTTTCTTATCTTGCAATGTGTTGTACAGTGGGTTTTTTACACATCAAGGTGCAGGCCATTAATAAACAGAAATATATCGATAACTGTTAAATTGAAATTTGTTGCACATAATTTGCTTATTTCGAATCACAAGCTTTCAACACTCAAACATGGAACAATCTCACTTGGCAACAGCAAGACCTTATACTTTTATATTCAACGATAAGGACGAGTAATGTCTCGCGTTGCCGGGTGTGGTCACCAGTGGTTGTATTATTCTAAATTTAATGTATTTCAAATGTTTAAAAATCACAACACTTAACCACTGTCGTGAGTATGTACTTGTATTATATTTCCAGTGGCGGACTGGGGCTACAAATATTAGTTCCCGAGATACAAAGGCTATTATTTAATTTTTATAATAAATAAATAACAAATTTTGAGAAATGCATATTAAAAGCTATAATTAAGCTATTAAACACTATAATTAAGCTACTAAAAAGTCATTAACATTTTTAACATAGCATCATATGTTTAAGGGGCCCACCTCATCAGGGGCCCAGTTGCAATCGGGCAAGCTGATACCCTGGCCAGTCAAACACTGTCTATCTAAATTTGGTTAAAGCTTCTTTGCTACAGCTTGCCATTGAAAGATCCCTCATTTAAAATGTTTCTAGTGACTTTCAAGGTGCGTCTCCACTGAAGGCAACATGCAAACCGAAACATTTAAAAAAAAAAATCAGTCCTGGAACTTTTTGATGAGCCCTCGTATTTCTGTATTTGAAGGGGGTATTTAGACCTGTGACTGGACTAAAGGTCACTCAACCGGTCACAAGTCTTGGTGGATACACGTCTGCATTAATCAACATGTTGCCGGATTCATTAATTGTTTCAGGTTTGGGTTTGAGTGTTTGTGTGTTGCATGTTGCGTGTTGCATGTTGCCTTCAGTGGAGACGCACCTTTTGCCCCAAAATGGATACGTTTGGCGTTGTTTCGGTTAACATGGTAACAACAGAAATTCCGTGTATGTAAATGGGACATTTCTGTAATCTTTATGTACGTTACTGTGCTAACAACCTGCATAAACTGTATATATCTATCTTAAAAATAAAAAATTCAGACACGGCCTTGTAATTTTGAATAGTTATCAGTTTCAAATAATTTGAAATGTGAATGCTGTCTATAGTGCATGTTCTATTTAAGTTTTGACAACATAACAGTAAAAGTTTAAATGTCAAATGAATTTTTCTTGCATTTTCCCTGCATAAAACTTGTACAAGTTGAAGTTATATCCTTCAAAAACCAAAATGAAGCAGGGAACCTTTAGCGTTTTCTCTCTTTATGCTCTTGTAATTTGCTTTGTTCTCGCCCTTGTTTTTTGAATCATGAAAAAAGTACAGCAGGTAAAAAAACAAAAATTTAAGGCAATGCAGGGTTAGCCAAGAACATGTGCTAAATAAGCACGCAGCTAATTCACTTCCGCATACGTGTTTATAAACGACTGTTTTCATATAAATTTGAAAAAGAAATTTATCGGATGTAAATAATATGCGTGAGGAATAACGCCATGCCAATGTAACTTGGTATATGTTATCTATAACCAACCATTAATTATAAATATTTATACTATATAATATCATAAAGCAGATCATCCGAAGATAGCCTGGGGTATAAGAGAATTTGAAAAAGAATATGATTCTTCTGGTGAAATTTATATGTAATTTATTTGTATGTTTTCCATCGAGCTAATTTTTCACGATTGTGTTATATAAAATTTAAGCTCCAACGATTTTGAAAAAGCGATGCAATATGTAACATTTTTTCTTTACACTATTTTTGCCCAAAGTCATTTACCTGCGAGCGTAAGAGCGATTTACGGTTGTGAAATGACGATTATAGATTCGTTAAATCAGGATTAAAATCAAATATTGTTTATCGGTGCAAATGAGCAATGCACCCAAATAAGTTAACCCAATTTAATTTTGCAGCACGATTTCACATTGCAAAAGTTTGAAAGTTTTATATCATTAATTAATCGGTAGTAATTCGCTAGAATGTCCAACAATTTGATGGGTCTGTCTGATTATTTACCCAAAACAAAGGCAAATTTAACTTTCTTATAAAGTTGGTTTTAACGAGGAATTTTCTAAATTGTTAACGCAAACTCATAACCCATGTCGAACATAAAAAGCCAAAATTATTCGTTACAGTCAACCAGTATAAAAAAGTTACATTAATTGAAAAAATGTTAATTTTATTAACTTTTATTTTTGGTTTATGCATTGTTTAGAAGTCAATTGAGTGCAGCTATTTACTACTCCAATCCAGGATATCTAATCACAATCCATGCAATTATTAAACAGATTGTGCCATGAGACAAGGAAATTTCTTGTAGCATTTTTGAATTATTTTAGAGGAAGGAGGGCGTCGCACGCTAAATGATAAAGGGAAATGAAGTTGAATAAAAAATTTTCCTCAAAAAATAATTGCATTCAAGAACAGTATTTATACCTTGGACCAAATGCAATTTTCTCTATAGAGCCCTTCTAATTACGATCCACATTTTGACAAAAAAAATATATATGTTTTAAAAAAAATGTATATTATGAATAGCCTAAGTGCTTCTAGAAACGAAATTTTCATGAAAAATTCCGTGCCGTGCATTACCTGACAGAGAACATAAAACTGAGCGAAATGAAAAGTTTAACCTCTTCACTTTCTAAACATTAAAACAACAATGTACAAAAACAGAAAAAAAAATTAAATGCAGGTCACAATAGATGGGCCTACTTTGGAACCGGTTTCAGATAATTTTATACATATCAATATACAGTCGATTCCGCTTAATCTGGACACATCCGGCGGAGGCGTTTTGCCCCGATTAGGCGGCTGCCCAGAA